>WHYT01014701.1:113042-167279 GCA_009806455.1 Tetrax tetrax
TGTTCTTTGTGTTTTTTTTTTTTTTTCTTTTTTTTTTTTTTTTTTTTTTTTTTTTTTTTTTTTTTTTTTTTTTTTTTTCTTTCTTTAAAAAAAGAAAAAGTTGGGTTTTTTCACCATAAACTCAGTGTATACCATGGGTCTGTGCAGTTGTTACTTGACCTTCACTTGCTAGCTCTGGGTCTTTTCCCAAAAATGTTGATTTTAAACTTTTTCTATCGTTGTTACTGACTACTGTTGGGCTGACTGGGACAGCTTTTACTTATTTATTTTAGCTTTTGGTGAAACATGAAAAAACCCCCAACAAAACCACAAAACAAACTGTACTGTTCTGATCAACCTGCTCTTTTTCCCCTCCTTTAGGAGTGAAATGTCGTAGTTAACTTTGCTTTTTTTCCCTCCTTCTTCACTTCCCTGTCTCTGCTGTTCTAGTGGATATATGGTCTGTGGGATGCATTATGGGAGAAATGGTTCGCCACAAAATCCTCTTTCCAGGAAGGGACTGTATCCTTGTGCCATTTGCTGCAGTTTCACCTATTATTTGTTCCTCTCCTGCACCCCATCCCTTTTGCCATGTAAGGACTATACCAGGACTGTAAAGATAGAAGCAAAAAGTTGAATCCCAGAGGTATGAGTAAAAGAAAACAATGCACTGTTGATATGAAGAAAACTGACAATGAAAAACAGATGTGCATAATTATTTCAGTCAAATAAGTTACTTTAAAACCTGTAATCGTTCCATTTTAGGTAGTCTTTATGTCATACTAATAAGCAATATAGAAAACAGGCATTATGATTGCAAATTGGATAGCTTTCCTTAATATTCTTCAAAGGAAAAATAAGAAAAAAAAAGAATCATAACTCAGCCCATCTGGTTCCTGTAAATCTGTTTTTCTGCTTTTATGTTTTGGAAAAAGTGACTTCGTAATATTTGTGGTGACATCATAATCTTTTTCTTGCTAATGCATCATGGATTTGGATTTATCTCAATGCTGTATGGGCTCAGAATTGAGTCAATACAACATTTTTTTTTCTTTAAAACAAAACGAAGAATTTGACTCACCCAGTTTAAGGCAACAGTTTCTGCCGTGTTTTCCAAATTGACCTGAAATCAGTCTCGTGATTCAAAAACGGACTTTCCTTTACTTGCATGAGATCTGTGTTGTTAATTAAACTGTATTTCCCTCCCATCTTGTTCTCGTCTTGGGTGATATTATTTTTACCACTTCCAAAGTGGTGAAAGCAATATTAGAAAATGAAAAAGAAAGAGGAGTTGTCTACTTAGCCTTCAGTTTGTCACAGGCTAAGCCAATCAACCTGCCTGCAATGGCTGGGAAGTGCATATTTTGCCTATTGGAATAAAATGCAGCAACATAATGTGTTTTCCACATTAAGAAACAAAAGGCATATTATTTTGAGCAAGTTGGCAGAAAGACACCATGAAAGCCCGGCATCAGCAGACACTGGCAGTTGATGTGGAGAAAACCCCGGCTTTTACAGATGTGTAGTCATCAAAGTAATTATTTTTTTTGCTGGCTCTTGTGTGGTTCCTGTAGTTTTTGTCAGAGTTAGGTCCTGCCTGTCCTGTTTTCACAGCTCTATTGACTTTCTCTGAAAACAGGGCTTTGCCCAGTAGCCAGGTGAAGCTGTAGTTAAACTTTGCTAACAGGTAGATGGGGAAACTGCGGGTACCTCCTGTTTGCTGAGGAGGAGACAGCTACGTTGTACTGGCTTCCAGTCTTAGAGGAATACGAACTGGAAAGTTATAGGATGCAGAACACAACAATGAAGTAAGAATGATGGTTTTTAATATTAGTGGAATAAGAATGGTGGGTTTTGTTATTAGTGGATAGCTTTGAGAACTCCTTCCATAGATGCTGAGCTTTTCCTGCAACATGCGGAGCAGGCTGCGCACCCACCTTCTGCTGTAATCCCAATGGGCAGAGCAGCTCCCAGTATTCATGAGACCTGTAATTCAGTGTAATAGTTAGGCCGTGTTTCAGTGGTAGCAACACCTCAGAAACACCATCATAACTCTTCCTCCAAATATTGTGCTCTTTTCTTTTTTTTTTTCACGTACAAAGAAAAGCTAAACAATCTATAATATGCTTGAGGTTCAGCTCTAAATACTGAGGATATTTCCATTTAATCTATTTGGAAAGAAATCTGATTGAGTTTTTAGTTGATAAGCAACTAGAATACAGAAAAAAAAGCTATTTCAGTGTAAAAACGTAGCACTGTGGTTAGTGGTTTACTCTCCTTTTTGAACAAAAAATTGCATTTAAGAGTCATGTTCTTCTTCCTATTTCCAGAAAAAAATAAATGCTGTATCATTTAAACAACATAGCTTTTAAAAAACAGAATTCAAACATGAGAATTACTTTGTTTTTGTCTGTGACAACAATCTCTTATGACAGTGTCTTATTCAGGGACAGCAACACAATATTTTTAAAATATGTTTTAACATTTCAGTATCAGTTTAAAATAACAGCTGAATTTTTTTAACAAATGCAGAAAACATTCTGTAAATTGTGGGATAACCCTACTTTTTAAATCATTGGAAATCCCATACCCTGAAATGCAGTGTATGTGGGCCAGCTCAGAACTGCTGCCACGTTTTAATGGTGGATTTATTTAAAAAGAAAAGAAAAAGAAAAAAAAAATGAATCTGTACATGCATTTCCAGGTCAATACTCATTTGTTAACCCGTTTGACCCCATGAATAAGATTTTTCAATGTTAGAGGGACTGGTTTGCGTATGGGTCCATATTATTTCCCCTTCTGCCGTGGCTGTTAATGAGCAGATCTAGTTGGCTTCCTAAATACAGGAAGAGCTGGAGAAGCATTTAATGCAGCTGCAGGTAAAGTTAACAGAATGACATTACACTGACACTTCCTTTGGCCTACTTAAGGCCTTCCAGCAGTGGGCTTTCTAGCTGAAAGAAGCTAGTCTGTATAGAACCTAAAAATTTCAGTTCTTTTTAATTATTCCGAAGAATTTCTACTGTGTGCACTTGCTATCAATATAAGGAGCTTACTCATTTGTAGCCTGGTAAGAACATTCATGTATGGCACAGCTGCTGCTAAGTTTTATGGAAAGAAAAATTTTTAAAAGTTGAGATTAACTAAACCATCACGCTGAGTTACCATGGCACTTAGGTGCTCCTGACTTTAAATGAAGTTTCATTTTTAAAGTCTTTATGGAAATTAAAATGTGGAGAAGGTTAATTTCAGATAATCTCATCTACATAAGTAAGAAACTTAAGTTACTATAAGAAAGCTCTGTGTCAGGGAGACTTCTTGTTCAGAAGTCAGACCCTCATGAGAAGAAATCCACCTTTTGATTGACTTCCAGACTAAAACATTCCTGGCAAGTTGTGGTAAACTTTGGACTCCAGTTCTGAGCTTCTCGTTCAGTGTTTCTTTGATGCTTAATTCCACTCTTGTCTCAGTTAAATCAGAAAGAGTGTGAGCAACTAAAAACTGCCCAAACTTTTGGATACTGTTGGAAAACTCCAGGACTTTGCTCAAAGCTGTGTTCAGCTCCAGCTAATAATGTCTTCAAAATCTCATAAGATTTCAAGGATTGAAAATGCATTTCTATGTTGGGTTTTGGGGTTTTTTTTTGAGAGAGAAAGGAAAACTTTAAATGGTCTGAATGCTTTCAAGTGAGATAGATTTATTAAGATCTGAGCTGCTGAGGCCACAGTGATGTCCCACATCACAGGTGTGCATGACTTGGTGGGGAAATAAAGCAATAAAAGAGCATTTCTCTTCAGTACCGGGGAGGCGTGTAAAGGATGGTACCCTACCAAGATCATGTGAGTACTTCAGCAGATCAAAGGGGAAACAGTGATTCAGTCACAGAAATACATTGTGATAACAGCCAAGTGTCTTAAGTTTGGCTAGGCCTGGATTATAGTGGTGAATATGGAAATCAGAATTCCTACTGCAAATAGCTTAGAGTCTAAGACAGTCAAAAGAGAAAATAAGATTAAGATACCAAGAGAGAAAAAAAAGTCCTAACTTATTCTGTGTAGCTATGAATATCCAAAATGGTTTGTGAAGAGAAGTCAGCAATAAGAGATGAAGTTAATGTTGTTTGTAGCCAGATTTTTTAAAATTCCTTTGTCCGCCAGCTATCTTTGAGGGTGGTGGAATTAAGAGGTGCTCTCTGCCATCTGACAGAGAGTATTCTATCATATTTTCCCAGGAATTTATATGGAAAAAAAAATTGCTTGCCTTGGGTAAAAAGTTTTGAATCAAGAAAGTCAGTCTTTCAGGAAAAGGTGGTGTCTTTCCACCACTCATTAGCAGAATTTGCCTTTGCATTTGAAATACGATCTGCATTTGTCAGTGGGCATAATCTTAGTGTTTTGAGGGCGTATTGGGCGTGTTCTTAAACATTGGTATAACAAAATATTTGTACTTTTGCTTAGTGCAGTCTGTTGTTTTTAATGTTCCCAGTAGTATTTTCTTAAGGCTTGTTTTCTCTTTTGAAAAAAAAAACAAACAAAATCAAAATCAGCAATTAGCATCAGGATTGTTTAAAAGAAACTATGAAGAATGGCTGGCCTGACTTTCCAGGTTGGATCAGCTGGCACACTTTACTGTGCTACTTAAGTGACTGTTAGCTATGATGGCATTGATGGCTAAGTTTGGATTTTGTTCAGCTGGATGAGTCCTCCCTGGGTATACGGTATTTGGTTTGGACTCAGAATATAGCAAGAATATAGCAAGAGATTGAATGATGATTATTTTATTGAGGGAAGTTTGGTCATATGAGATGAGGTCTGTCTCAAAGAGACCTCAGCATAGCTGTGAAGATGATTTGGCTATTGCCATTTTTCTCTTTATTTTTAATTCAGATATGTATACTCTAACAGTTTATAGTGCAATTTGCACTTAGACTAAGAGCCCCATGCTGCCTGTGATCTGCATGGCATTTGGAGTGGATGCCAGCTGCTCCAATGATGATGATCCATTGCTCCTGTCCCAACACTCACCTTAAAGATTTTCAGCATGAGTCTGAACACGCAGTTTCAGAAGCGGCCAAGTGCTGAGGTGTAGGTATCTGCTACACCTGCTGCTGCCTCATATGAATTTCAGCCAAAGCAAGTTGGATTTTCAGGCACTTACAAAAACTGGATGGTCTCAAATGTCTTTTTAAAGTTATTATTATTTTCTATGCCATCAATCAGCCTAGCTTGATGGCAACTGTACTAATTTGAGCTGAGTTTCATTGGTACAGTTGAGCAGAGAATTTAAAACTTGTAGACAAAACAGAGAGTATTGGAGTGTCTTTTGTCAAGAGCATGTAGGTGTTTGGTCAGGATCAAAGTAGAGGACTGGAACACACTCAAAATCACATATCATTTATCAGATATGAAAATATTTAAGTATACTTAAATGATATGCTAATCTGTTTGTATTGTAACAAGAGAAACCTGTAGGATTCCTTATCTAAGGTCCTTACCTAAGGTCTCCCTGAAGGGGAGACCCCTTATCACTCTCTACAACTACCTGAGAGGAGGTTGTAGTGAGGTGGGTGTTGTTCTCTTCTCCCAAGTAGCAAGTGATAGGAAGAGAGGAAATGGCCTCAAGTTACATCAGGGGAGGTTTAGGTTGGATATTAGGAAAAAATTCTTCACAGAAGGAGTGGTCAAGCATTGGAACAGGCTGTGCAGGGAAGTGGTCGAGTCACCATCTCTGGAGGTATTCAAAAAACGTGTAGACACGACACTTCGGGACATGGCTTAGTAGGCATGGTGGTGTTGGGTTAACGGTTGGATTGATGATCTTAGTGGTCTTTTCCAACTGCAATGATTCTATGGATTCTATGATTCTATTCTGTGATTCCTGCTGGAAAGAGGTAAAACAAGTGTACTTGAATACTCTTTGAGACTTGGCAAGAGATACTTCAAAGTCAAAATTTAAATTAAGCTAAAAAGTCTGAAGCTAGCAACTGCAGGATCTGCAAAACATGTTGTAAATGTTACTGCCTCTTAGATGCAGTGTAGTGTGTTTCACATTCCTTGGCAAGATTCTCTGTAGGTGTCTCTTACTGTGATGGGTTTTTTTTTTATATAGTTATATTCAAAAGAAAATAGGAGTCAGGGAAAGGCATAAGTCATTCCTTGTGCATCCATTCATTCTTGAGCTTGCATGCCAGGATTCCCTTGGCCTTTTCTTGATATATATGTGCCTCAATATCCTGTGATGTCCCTTCCAGTCCCTCTGCAAGCTCTGCTCTTCTGAAAGCTGCAGTGGAGCACAAGTTCCCAAGGAAAAACAATAGTTTTTCAGCACTTGGTTGGCACTGCAACCTAAGAGCCAGCCTCTGAAGAAGAACACAGATTTGGGTGTGATTTGTACCTCCTTCTGCATTTTTCCAGGTGGGCCAGGCTCTGGCACCTGCCTGTGTACTGCAGACCAATTCTGTCTATGCCGAGTGAAGGTGAGCATCTGCTAGTCTGAATTGCAGAGAGTGGCAACTTGGCTGAGTCGTAAGAAGGCACAATGGGTATCCATTTGGAACTCACAGAAAGTTTAAAATAAAAAAGAGAGAAATTCATACATTGATTTGAAGCATAACACTTGTAAAATTGTGGCAGCTCCCTTTTGGTTCCATGTAGCATCTGTCAGGAGAGTAGCTGTTCTCTACAGTTTTGCAGCTTCAGTTGCAGGTAGTAAATCAGAAGTCAATAATGCAATATTCAAACACTTTCAAATCTATTATTGTTAGTGAGAAATGTTAAGGTTTTAATACATGATGTGGAAAGTGGTGTTTCAAATTAGAAAGGAAAGACTTTCTCAGGAGATCTTAATGGATTGAGCTGATACTGTGCTGAGCACTTGTTAAAACATGTTGAAATTCCTGCATATAACAAATACAAGCATGAAGGGAAGGTCTTTGGTATCTCAGCGAGGTCCTGAGATTGCAGTGTCACAAAGCCTGGGAGTTTGGCATGATTTAGAATTTTGAGGGAGGGAAGGGTTTGGTGGGTTTGGGAGGCTTTTAATCTTTTTCAAGTGTTTGAGCCATCTTCACAATTGTCATTAGGAATGCTGTGCATCACAAACCAAACCTTCCTCAGCATTGGCAATCTGAAGCCTTTGTAGCTGTGCTATCTGGACCTTGTGAAAAGAAGCACTTTGGCCCATGTATTACCAAGAATTACCAAGTATTTTTCTAAAATATGTCCCTTTTTATTGCATAGAAATAACAGAAAAGCCTGTAAAAATAAGATACTGTGTCCAATACGAACTGCTGTGGTTTTCTTCCTGAAAGAAAAGTAAGGGTCTAGAAATGATTCTTCAGAGCAGACCTCAGTGCAGATCTGCAGGAGCATTCAGCAACAGAGATGGAGGTAAAGAGAGGTCCTACTCAGCAAGGTGTCTTTCCATTTTAGGAGGATTTGCTCACTGTTGTGACAGGGATGCTCAGTCACCTTGAAATTTTACTAGAGTTTGTACCTCAGCCATTGGGAAACAGCCTAGTGTGCTAAATATTTTGGCCTATAGTTATACAAATAAAATCAGGTATCATGACTTGCTTCATAAGTATGTCTATCACAGTCTTCCCAAGTCAGTTTTGAGGACATGATCATCTCTCTTTAGCTTGCAGAGGGGCGATTTCTGCATCACTAAAACAGGAGCTGTTACAAATGTGGATGTTTGGCATTCTTGCTAATGCTCTGGGCAGAGAGAGAAAGTGTGAACTAGCCCATGAGGTTGGGAAAGATAGCAAAACTCATTCAGCTGCGCCTGCATCTCTGGTCTCCAGAGTTTCCTGTCTCATGCATTTCACGAATTTTAATTTGAATGTCATGACTTTCATTGAATGAAAACTGGAGCTTACTGAGTGCAGGTCTGAAGAGCCACCTCAGTAGGACTTTTAGCAAGGGCAGTTGCAGATTTTCCTTATGGGTTTCCTTTCATTGTTTTTTGTCAAGTCCCAGAGAACCTACAGTTGCAGGAGGAGAATGCAGGACCATTACAAAGGAATTATTCTATGATTCTGTGAATGAGGAAGGAAAGAGCTATGGTGTCTTCAGTATCGGTGTGACACCCATGCTTTTTCCAATTCATCCAGCATGATAGGAACAGCCTTCTGCAGAAACAGAAAAGGAAATTGCATCCACAGCCAAGTTACAAGGGAGACGTCCATGAAAAGTTAGTTTGGATCCTTTCCATATAGAAATATCTTTGGCTAGTTTTACAATTCCTGATCCTTCTGCACCTTAGCTGAAGGAAATCTGAAACCTGGAAGGACAAGCAAGCACTCATTTGGGTTAGGAAATGTGTGAGACTAAAGCACAAAGAGCACAACGATGTCTTATTAATGTTCTCCCATGCCAACTTTCTCTTCTCTCCTCACCATCTCTTCTGGTCACCTTCCCTGTGAAGGGGTCTGTCAGCAGCAAGACAAGACTGCTTCCCAGGACACAGGAAGGTATGGGGCATAGGGGACATGCATGTGTGGCAACAGATCAACTTCTCTTCAGCCTCCCCAAACTCTGTTCAAGCCCCTGGGGAGATTTTGGAGGTTCCTGTGCAGGAACCTGTGGATTCATACCCCAAATGTTTTGCAAGACAGCCCTGACACAATAATTGTAGAGGGTATTTCATAACTGTTTGGCATGGAATCAGAACCAAGAGGTGGCCCAGAGGTTAAGATTTGCTGTATAAGTGAAATATTTCCTTTACTGAGGAAAACACTTGCATGTGGTTTGTGGTGGGCACTTTTTCCAGGTGGCTGTGCCAGGGAGATATTTGGTGTTCTTGGAAAACTTACTCGTATACGTACACACTCAAGCATGCATTTCAGAGCAGCTCTGTGCAGTAATCTGGTTCATAGAGATTTTGAAAAATTTTAAAATCCCCTACTCTTAGTAATACAGGACACGGGTATTCTAATGGAGAGGGGGCTTCTCATCAAGGGCTACCCAAATCTCAGCAATTTCACTTCAGAGTCTCCTGAAAAGTTGTAAGTTTAATTCCTTAACACTGTTTCATGTGATCCTATAACATCCAGGCAAATAGCTGCTAAACTTCAGTTTTACCTAGAGTAACGCAGAGGTCTCTGTGACTGTAAGTTAGCCTGCATTTGATTAAAGCTTAGGGATATTCCACGTGTTGGTGGAGCGTTGCCAGTCTTTGTGAATATCTTGCATTTGCACTGGAAAAAGTCTTGAACGAAATGTAAATTTTTAGGGCTTTGGAGTTGAGTGCAAGTGTTTAGAGATTGAGGTTTGTTTGTTTTTCTGATGCTTGTATGACTGAAGTTACTCAGACTACATCTGGGCAGACGTTGGACTAGATGAAACTGCGGATTGAGGCTTAGGTCTTGGTACTGCAGTCCCTTACGGAGCTTTGCATGAGTCTCAGTGCCTTAACTGGGGCTTCTGACAGCTGCTGCTCTGTGTGCTGAAACTCCTAACCTCCAACTAACTACTTTTCTTAAACACGCCGTGAAACTCTGGGTTCCAGTTTGACTTACTTCTAATTGGCTCAGGAAAGGAAAAAGAGACAGCAGTCAAAAAGGAACAAGTTTTTTTTTTTCTCTTCAGACAGTTGTTAGATTCAGATATTCATCTTTGAGAATTTCCACATCAGAAGCAGCAAAGAGCTTCCTTCTCAAAACCTCAGGAGTAGAGGAGAGTAATCATCTCTGCTTTACACAGTTTACAGTTTAATAAGTCACTAGTTCAACTTCTGTGCGTGCTCTTGAGCACAGCACAGAGTAGTAATGTCAGAAAGCAGCCTCTGAAAATAAAAGGAATTAATAACAGATGAACAAACAACTGCTTGCTCTATCTTTTCCTGATATTTTGCATGCCATTTAGCTTGTGATGAAAGCAGCAATAATTTGCATCTCTAGGTTTGCTTATTGCTTCCAAACAAGTAGCCTTTTATTTATTTCTTAGTTTGTCTATTGATTTATTTATTGTATAGTGATAAAGCTTTTCATATGCTAAATAAAGCGACAAGGAACCTTAGACCCAGGCATGTCCCACAGACAGGACATTTGCCTTCAAAGTCAAATCCACTTTAAACTGTTGCTCAATATGAAGTTGTAAGACTAAATTTAACCAAGCAGCATGATGCTTTCATTTTTTTTCCCACAGTTTCTGGCCCTGAGAGACCAGTCTGTCCCTTTTCTTGCTTCCGTGCCCTATGACTTTCATAGAGCAAGGACAGCAGAGGTAATGTGGTTTCATGGTATTGGTATGGGGGAAAACGTCACCTTAATTCCATACTGGATATAAGGAGTCCGATTTTTCATCTCGTGTGCCAGCATAAATTCTGGTTGGCTCTGTTTGACCCAGCTGAACTGCTCTTCTCTGTATGAGGTAAATAGTCCCCCAGTTTGCTCTGAACGTCAATGCAGAAGGTACAGCTTAGTGCTTCTGTGTCTCAGCTGTCCTGTTGAGAAATCACCATTTCCTATCTCGGCAAACGGAAATCTTATGAGATTCTCAGGACCTCCATTATGGACTGCTGCCTTCACTGAGATTCCATGGAAGTGAGCCAACAGACTCTAAAGCAAGCATTATTGGAGTCGAGTTATCTCCACAAATTCCATTCATAGCCCTGAATAAGAGGTGGATACATCTTCACAAGGACCCAAGTTCCTTTTGTGGCTTCTGGCAGTTCAGCTTGTGAAAATATGCATGGATCTCTGGTAACTGAAAGGATAAAGGAAAAGCAATTTGCATATCCTCATTGAATACAGAGACCAGCATTCATTTACAATACAAAGCAGCATAAACCTAGGTAATGAATGCAAATGAAAACTTTAAAAAGACAAAATTAATTGGTAAATTTTAATTACAAAGTTGTATTATGACACAGTAGCCAGCTGTGGGTCTCACTTGGTTTTCTGCATTTAATTGTGTTGTCTTTCATCCGCACTGGGGTAAAGAAAACTTTTGGAGTTGATTTTTCTCAGACCTGCTGCGTTGTCATGAAACTTGTGCACTCAAGCAGAGAAACATCTGCAGAGAGCAACAGGCAGGTCTGTGCCTGCAGTGTGGGCTGCAGGCTCTCTCCTATAGCATGATTGGATAAGTCTTCTCATTTATTTGTTGTTCTGTTCCTGTTTTCTTGTTTACCTTCATTTCATTTTTGTTTTCAGTTGACATGTGGTCAGTAGGGTGCATCATGGGAGAAATGATTAAAGGTGCTGTGTTGTTTCCTGGCACTGATCGTATCCTTCCCAGCAGCTGTTTTGGCCTCAGTAGGTACTTCCAACCCTTTCCCCTCCAGCCCCTTCCCACTAGACTAGTGCTGACATAATGTTTGTGCTGTACCTAACGAGCTGGGTTGAGTCACACTTCCCACTGCAAAATCCTTGCAAACCAAAATGTCAAGAAACCATTACTGCCTCTCAGTAAAGGCCTTAGGTGGAAACCACAGTGAGTATTGTGTAAGGAGATGGAAAACAACGTTCTACGTGGTTCATCAGAATCGATTTCTGCAGCCAGTGACCACTTGGTTTTAGTTTTGTTGTTATAAATGTATCTCTATTAATTTGGCAAGGGGGTGGGCAGGGAGCGTTTCATGAATGACAGGGCTTTTAACTTCAGGTTGTAGCTTGGTAGGCGCAAGTCACTGTTTACCTCAGGATAGTTTGTAAAAGGCTCTGCATTTTAGAAAGAAGGTATGATTTACTCAGACATGACTTTTAGAAATGCTTATTTTTTCACTTGTTTGCTCTGCAAGTGGTATTGAAGTGGGGACATATGAAATGGCTTCAGTTTGGGGACAAATTCTGCTTCCCAAGACTAAAATTATCACTTAACTTTGTAGCAATTGGATGACTCAAAAGGCTGGGAATTTCCTTGGAAAGTGTTGGAGTAGACTTGAGTCTGTCATCCTTTATTTAAGTGCAGGTAGCTATTATGTGAGAGCAGAATGTATTTTTGACACCAACAAGAAGTGATTTATAGATAAATGGATTAAATCAGTGGACAAGTGGTCCAAGCAGACTAGGTATATGTACATTTTCCTTAGAAACCATTCTGCATTCAGGACGGAGGCAGCCATAATTGCTACTTTATTTGATGCTTTATTAAAGCTTCGATATATACTCCTATCATTTATCACATTGGGAAAGTGGTTTTCTCTTGTGCACAGCTGCAACTGAGCTCCCTGCATGCTTGGTCAAACTCCAGTGATTCATGATCTGTAGGATTACACAAACAAGAAATGGAGATGACCTGTGTACAAGTTTTCCTTCTAGTTTAAACTCTGAACTTAGATGACAGAGGAGTTTCCAGGCATTATTCATTTTTATGTAACTCTCTGAACGTGCGTGCGTGTACAGTTATGTATATGTGTGTGTATATACACATACTTACTAATTCAGTTTAGCGTTTCCCTTTTGACCTCATTCACACTTTAAAGGGTTCAATGTTTTAATCAAAATGTGGAAAAAGTAATATCTGAAGAGCATTAAAGAAATTAGAGTAGACAACGATGTCATTAATATTTTCACAGCCTTGTCTAGTAAGATTCTGGGTTCTGTTTTGTCCAAAATGTTGGATGAGCGTATGCATGCTGAAATGAATGCTAAAATTCCCATGTCTTTTCATATGTCTGGAGCACATCTCATCTGCATATGCGAAACTAAACCTTTCTCTTCTATTTGTTAATGTAAATCATTAGCATCTCTTTGTGCTCCATGATTTGACCCAGGCTGTGCTTGTGTTTTCTGTGAATGTGGAGTAAGCAATTTAAGTGTGGAGGTTGGCATAGTTCAGTCTTGTAGTTGGAATGTTTTTTACGTTAATAGGCTTACATTTTGTAAGATATCATTTAAAGAAATCCCCAAGTAAGTACAAAAAGAATCGCACGTCTTATATGATGATTCAAAATCTGTTTTTTTTTGACACAGCTGCATACTTGTTAAAAAGAAATCATGCAAAGCTTCTATAATTAAACCATTATGTGCTGTTTATTATTGCAATAACCTCACAGAAATTGGCATTACCAGCTGCTGATTTGTTTGGGATCGTTCTGTAATTGAGTTCACATTCTTCATTTGTATTTATAATATGTTGCTAAATTTGCACTATGTTTTGTGTACCGCTCTGCTTTTCTTCTGCTCTTCCATGAGGATCTGTTCTGTGAACAGAAAACAATGCCGTTGCTGTCTTCCAGGCTGCTGAGCACCCCTCCTGAAAGCCACCTCTTCTCCAAATCCATCCCCTTCCACCTCCTTCCTGCTGCTGAGCAGCCGCTGGCAGGGGTTCGGCACTTCTGGTTCCTGTGCCCCTCTGCAGCTGAAAACATGTCAGTTGCAAGGGCAGACCCAGCCTCCTGAGATTGATAACCTCATGGCCTCTTCTTCAAATCTGCATAAAAAAATGCTTAGCACTTCTGTAAAAAAAAGATTATTTCTTCAGACGTGTGATGGAGATGTGCTGCTATATAATTCCGTCAGCAGGGACTATGGGCCCCAGGAGCTTGAGGGCAGCATATTTAAGGATGCATTTAAGTGTAAAAGGGGCAGGAGTAATTAGAAATCTGTTTCTTTACCAAACAAAAAAGCTTCCTTTTCAACATAAAATGAATGTAAAATGGATTAAGACTGGCAGTGTACCAGAATTTGTTATCAGCAATTTTTTCTTCACAGGCAGTGCTTCATTTCACAACCACGCTGTAATCTGAAGAGTATTTAATACTAATTTGTGTCAATTTTTATAACATAATAAATAAATAACTGTGAAAAGCAGTTTTGAAACAGAAAGATTGAATATTCATTAGAACTGCACTGTCAGTCATGTATTTGACTGCAACATTTACTATTTCCCATTTCCTAGCAGTTAAGGAATATAGGTCATTTGGTACTGTTTCTGTTTACAGACCTAGATGGTCCATTTGGCCAGCTGAACCAGCTTTTCTAGCAAAACAGAGCGATCTTACATGGTCGTGGAAAATTCACAAGTAGAAAAATAGGAAAGGCCTTTGAGTAAGTCCAGAGTGGAGTGCGGACCTAGGCTGCAGCTCTGTTCCACTCCCGTAATCCATTTTAATTCACGGAAATTTCTTGGGTGGAGCTAAGAACAGAATCCACCTCTATTCTTTTTTAAACTCCGATTGTGAGTGAATGCTTTGCATTGTCCAAAATCCCCATGATCTTTACTGATCCTTGAAATTTTAGTTCTACTTACAGAGAAATTATTATCCTGAAGCTTGGATATACCTGTGCCTTGAGCAAGGAGGAAACGTCAACATAGTTAGCTGTGTTGCCTCAGGAGCAACTTGGAAAGCTGACTGTTCATGTGAGTTGACTCTTGTTCCATGGGTTCTTCTCAAAATTTTGTGAGGGACACTGGAACTCTTTTCTCACCACTGCGTAAATTATCTGAAGGAGTGAAGAAGGTGCCTTAGTCCTCTGATAAGCTGTGAAAGTGGTAGTTATACATGGATGTTTTAATTTTTTTTAAACTGCTGAATACATTTTGGGCAGGCAAGGAAGAATGTGCTTTTAAATTCTGTAGCTGGGAATGCTTAGGGAAACAAGTGTATATTCCGTAGAGAGATGTAAGGTTAGTGAGATGTCAGCTTCTCTTAGTATAAATCACATATGGCCATACAAGCTCACTTACAAAGCATGTCACAGAGATTGGCGTACAGGGGTTTTATGCACAGTTTCGCAGTTCATTTAGAAGCTATTTAATAATGCTAATGTTTATAGGCTGCCTCCTAGGCTAGGTACATGATCATCATGCATCCAGCTGTACACAGTACAAAGACAGAATTGTACCACGACAAAAAGTTCTAGAAGTCTAGAAACAACCTGGAGTACTACAAACTGCAATGATGAGGAGACATCCACAAGGGAAACGGTGATACTTATCCAAGGGCAAGATTGCAATCCTGTGCTGCACTATCTGGACCATCCACTAAGCACTCATTTGCTTGCTGCCATGTGAGCAAAGATGCTTAGCAACAGAATGAAGTGCCAGCTAAAACAAAAAAAAAAACAGTTGAAAATTTTAGTGAAAGTGTCATCATAGATATGCAGCCAAAGGGTTAATGACAGCTACATGAGCAACTCTGCTATCTCCTAACTTCCCAACAATCAGTGGTAATCTTTTAAAGTAATTTATTTATGTGCTACATGTTATTTTTGTTATTACCATATATTCTATTATAGCATATAAACAGCAACTACTGTTCTTAAAGTTGCAAAATATTTTCTATTTCAGTCTGGTTTTTACAAATGCTACGTGCTTCTCAAAGCATTCACCTTGGCACAAAAAATGCTCTACTCTTGCTTTCTTGTCAGATGCTAGTGTTTTCAATTACTTCTCTGTGTTTTGTTTTTTTTTTTTAAACTGTGTTGACATTAGTGTGTAAATTATGAGACTGTGGAAAAAATACTGACACTGTCTGCCACAGTGAAGTTGGTTAGTTTGGTTTTTATTAACAGATTTATTTTTTTTAAAAAAGGTCCAGTTTAAAGAAATGAAAATGAATTGAGCTGTCAACTTTACAGTTGCTGTGACAATTTGGTGTTGAGGAGGGAAATACAGAGCTGCTCATGGTAATTATTCTAATTTCAACATGTTAGGAGCATGAAAAACTTGTATCTGAAGCAATGCAGTTAGTTTTCCTTGGTTGAACATGCACAATTAAGGAGAAAACTAGCAGAAAGGTGGCTCCCTTAAGATTTTGAGATTGAAAAGAGATGAACTTGCCAAAGGAAGAGCTCAGTGTCCGTTTTGTTTTTGTTGTGCCTGCCTTAACGAAAGCAAGATTTGACATGCCCTCCTCCTAATCATCTCCAGAAGCAGCACGTTTAGCCAGAAAGAGCAAATCCTGTTCCAGTGCAGTAAAGCTGGTGGAGATGTGCTGCTGACCAGGGGAAGGAAATGGAGTCCAGTAAGCTGGGCAGGGAAGTGTGACTCCCCACCATCACCACCACCATCCAGCACAATTCCAAAACCTGTTATAAACAGGCATTTGGGCAAAATTACTGATTTTCTTCCACATCACAGTTCACAGATACTGCTTGAGGTGAATTTTGGGACGAGGCTTTTCTAGCACAGCCACACTTTGGAGTAGTGTGGAAAAGCAATGTTTGGTCTCTGGTGATTAATTAATTACAAGCTATTCATTTGTGCAACTGTAGAAATGCTTTTAATATTTTCTGATTGAGACAAAGAAGTATTGTTAAGTTTTCCCTTATAGCCAAGCTCTGTTTCCTTATTTGTCTGAATATTTGCAGACATGTAATTAAACCAAAGTCTGCAGGCCAACTGAAGGAACAAACCCGTGGTCCTTAATTCACACTTCTGAAATACATTGTATCAATGCACACATTGCATCAGTGGGAACAGGAACAAAAATAATGGTCAACTTTCAGCCTGTACCTCTAAATAGATGACTTCACTGTGAAATCTGATTTTTCCAATAGAAATACTTTATTGTGCATTCAAAATAGTATTTTCCCATTAGAAATTTTGTGCATCTGCTTTAGAAAAAAACCATTTCTTAATCTGCAGTTCAGGTCCTGATCATTTTCCAAGGAAATAACCAAGTATTTAGAAAGCAAAGGAGAACAATCCTTAGGAGAGAATTAGAGTGCAAAGAGAAAAGGAGGTTGGGAAGGTTGAGGCAACCTGAGGCCTTACCCAATGATAAATCTTCATTCAAAAGATACACATTTTAGAACTATTTTCTTAGATAAGTTTCTTTGCTGTAACTTTGGCAATCTTAATGTTAGTGAAGTGCCACAGTGTTAGTGCCAGGGACAAGCTAATAAATCCAGGTTAGATCCCTTCTTTTGTCTTAGATCATACAGATGCTATTGTGTATAGTTGACATACTTTCCTTGACCCTGTTCAGGGCAAGGGACAGCTTTAAAGCAGACATTTCATCATCTTCCAGAGTTGTGGTTTGTAATTCTGTCCAACTTCCAGTCTGTCCAACACTTGCTTAATTTCAAGGGGGAAAAACAGGGTCTTTTGTTACCAGAAGTTCTTGTTCTTTAAGGGTTTTTTTTTTCACTCAAATGCAGGTCAATCGTTTTTGGACTGAGAAATTTCTGTCAGTTACGTGATCATTAACTCATAGAACCATTTTGTCACTTGGTGTGCAAATACCATCCATAGTCACAATCACTCATTAGTTAATGTAACCTACAGTAGATTTTGATTCACATTAGGAGTGTTCTGTAATAACATTTATTTTCTGCAGAATTGCTGAAGTTAATTCTGACTTCCAGCTAGAGAAAGCTGCTTCTCTTTGCTTCAAAAAGTAGACTTTAGATTTTTTTTAAAATTCGGTTTTTAATCTCATACTATGACAGATACAACCTCTCATCATCAGTTGCACCACAGATGAATTACAGATGGTGACTGTATAAAATGTAGCAATGAAATGGAGCCTGACCAGTATTCATCAAGAACTTTATTACATTCTTGCATGTTTTAATGTATTGGACCTCAGAATGTAATCCAGTGCTAGCAAGGCCTAGGTAAGTGGAGAAGCAATACTAGATGGAAAATGTATGAGTCCATCTGCCTGAAAAATGGTCTCTCTTCACCTGCTATTGCTGAGCATGGTTTTGCTATTGCTATTATTAGGACAGAAAGAGGTCCTGAGTGCTCCGTCACATCAATTTGTGTGTGTGTGTGTGTAGATATACATGAAGGGCAAATTAATATATTTTATTCAAGGGTTTTGGCAGTGTTTGAGCAACATAAGTCAGGAATAATACAGTAAAGAATCACAATTATCCGTTCAGATAATTCAGTTCCTGAAAACCAGTCCCTGAAGTTGCTGTGATCTAAGGGCTGACATTTTTGGCCCTTGGTGCAAGCTGGGGCTGCAAAAGCTCCAGCGCTGTCCTCCTGCAAATCAAGGCTAGTCCAAGAGTGGAACATGGTGGTTCTGCCAGCTCCCTTGGCTTTGTTTGTCATCTTTGCACAGATGACTCTGAAGCTTCTTCCATCACTTAAAATCTTCTGGTCATGGGTGGTAGCCTGCTTGTCTGTTGTCTCTTAGTGAGAGCCTTTCTGTCAGCTTAGAAGAAATGTGTGCAGTGGGCACTGGCCCGTTGTCTGAGGATTCTCCTTCTCCCCTCTCCGTCACCATTGACACTGGTTCCCACCATGTAGGCCCTATTCTGGGATCTTTTTGTACTCTTTTTTCTTTATCACACACATCCAGAGCGTCTGACTACATCCTTCCTTTCAAGATGTCTAAGTCCCACAACATTCCATAATCCCCAAGATCTCTCTCTTTTCGGCCGTCATTAAACGCCTGAGAGATGGTTAACCCGCTCTGTACAAGCAGAAGCTCCTGACGTCTGCTTTGAAGCAAGTCCTGTGTTTGGCCCTCCCTGTTTATCACACAGCCTTCACTCAATCTGCACAGGTAATGCTTCCAGTGATGCTTTTATAGCTTGGCTTTCTCACCCATTTAGCTTCTCTTGGCACAACTAACAGCACTTTCATTTCTGTATTTGCTGTTCTTCTCTGCAAAGCATTTGCACGCACTGTATTTCCAAGTTCCTCAGAAAGAGCTGTTTCTGAAATAGTCCGGCCAGCAAACAATGAGGTGTGTTAACTCCAATATAACTTTAAAATGTCAAAACACTTTATTTTATAATAAAATGTTTAATGAAATATTTGGGCTACTCTTTGAGCAGCTATGGTCTTGGATAACTTTATTGTTGTAGCAATTCTTTAGATTTCTGTTGAGAAAATATATTTTTCATGGACAACACAAGATACATACAACCTATGGAGTGTGTATGTGGGAGGGGTTGTTCTACATAAATCTTTGATTTAGTTTAAAAAATGAAAGTTATTCAGAAAAATCTTTCCCAGACCACTGCTATCGCTAGGAACCTTTTTCAGTTGAAATTAAAACCATTCAAAATACTGTTTCACCATTCTTAAAGCATATGTTTAAATTGTTTTCAGTCCTTTAAACACTTTTGATTAGTAAAGCTGCATTTTAAAAATGAATTATTTGATTTTTGTTCAAATCAGACAGTAGAGGTGAACCCAAATTAGGTCTGTCTTGAATTTTAAGGTATGTGAAAATACTAAGTTTCCATTTTCCTAAACTAAAACACTTTTTTGAAAATCTGAAATTGCTACTGCACCAAAGAGCTCGTTTTTGCCTGACTTTATTTTTTTTTCTTGTTTCCTTAATCCCGTTGACCTAATTTCTCTCCTAGATTGTGAGGAACTCTCTTTAGTATTTAGAAAACTTCTCCACACTTATGACACTCATGACAATAATAACTTAGAAGAATAATTTTTAAAAATATCTCTGTGCTGAAATGCTTTGAATGTTTGTCTTGTAAAAGCTTTTTATTTCCAGTATGTTCTTAGTGAAACTCTTAATCACATTTCTTAGCATCAATGTACCCATGGCTGCATGTACTCTTCCTTTTTTTTTTTTTTTAATATTGTCATCAGATTCTTAGCACTGTGAATTAGACAGTGTGATTTAGAGATGGTACTGATTTTATAGACATTTGCTTAATGATTTTTTTTCTTGGCACAGTAAGGCTTGTTCTGAACATGCCTGGAAGAGCTACATAACACCTATCAGGTGCCTAATTGTTTTCTCAAGAAAACTGAAAAAATCAACACACACACAAAAAAAAAGCTCAGTACAAATTGCCTCAATCTGATTTCTTTTTAAGCATGAGAGCCTGTTTTTATTAGTCAACAACAGTTTAGCAATGTAGCCATCAGATTTGCACTTAAAGAGAAACATCTGTCTGTACCTGAGGCATCGTTTGTCTACGGAAAATGAGTCCCAGTGCATTCTTATAAAATCAAACAAATTGCATTTGAGGGGTTGCTGGTTGGGTTGTTTTAGCAAAATTAGCACCAATAAAGTTAGTGGAGAGAGCAGACATACAAGCACAAAGCAGATGAGTTGAAGCTGACTTTTGTCCCATTGAACACCTTTGAGCCAGCTGTGTCTCCACAGGCTGCGTGGAGAGGGCAGGTGAGCGCGTCGTTCTCCCCTGCTCTGCCCTTGTAGCCAAGGTGACATAGAGGCAATTACCTGCACCTAAAAAAGGGAGTGCAAGTCAAAACTAAAAATGGTAACAAGAGCTGACCCAAAGAGAGGGAGCTGTGTATTTTCCCGTGGTAGCGGTGGGTTTAGGCTTGCACAGTGCCCTCAAGTATGGTTGGGAGAGAGAGCTTTGCCCTTTGCAGGCTGCAGGACCTGGAGGCATAATGATGAAAAAAGATAGTGGCTGTAAAGATGTTGTGAAGTCAAACACCTCTGAGGATTCCCAGAGAACACTCACAGCAGGAGACTACACTGGGGTTTGTGTTTTGTTTTCCTTAACTACTGATGCTCAGATATTGATCAGTGGAATAAAGTTATTGAGCAGCTGGGAACACCCTGTCCAGAATTCATGAAGAAGCTGCAGCCGACAGTACGGAACTACGTTGAGAACAGACCCAAGTACGCTGGCCTCACTTTCCCCAAACTTTTTCCAGACTCTCTCTTCCCAGCTGACTCGGAACACAACAAACTGAAAGGTATGTCTGACAAAGGGACGTGGTTCAACAACTGCAATTCAATTACCTTTTTTTTCTCCAGTTTTTCTTATCTTAGTAGCGCTCCCTTTTAATGCAGTTCATTGCAGAGATGAATGACTATGTGGGTTTTGTGTGGATGTGAGGCAGCTTTTGGAAATGATTTTTGGAGACCCTGGTGCTTGGGCTGCCAAGGGAACGTACATTATCACTGATGCCTTGAGTGTGTCCCCATGGTGTTCTGTGTGCTGTTCTGTACCACAAGGGTCTGAGGTGCTCTTTTACTCTCATTCTTAAACTTGTTACACAAAGGAACAGTAGAACTTCCTTTGGGAGATCTCAGCACTTGCACTGTGTTGTTCTGGGTGAAAAATAGCAGTTCAGCCAGATGACTGCCTCCTAGCTCTACCTTTATTGGACAATGGGAAGGTACTAGCAAGGTCAGCCAAAATGGTCATGATGTAGCTGAGGTTTAGTATCTGCTACGAGTGGACTTCTTCTTTTGTAAAATGCTGTGGGTCAGTTTGGAAATGTGAGGTAGTGCACTAACTTATTTATGGTGTGACTAGATATACCCCTGTACGGTATAAGTTACAATGACTTTAATCATATGTTGAAGTCTTGTTTTACTTAAACAGGGCATTGACCTTCAGCTAGAAAGAGTGATTAACGTGTTTAATGTGGAAAGGATTTTTCATCACAGCTCTGGAACCCCTGCAAACTTGTACTGTGTATCAGTTCTGCACCACTTGAGTACTTGGGGCCGCTTACGATGGAGGCATGAAATACTTTTCAATGGCTTGCAATTTGCATGTCATTACATTACCCAGAATACCTTCTAATTAACAACTCTTTCATAGCAAGGCTGCTGTCTCAGCTCTGGGAGCAAAGTGAAAGGTCTGAGCAGGTGCCTTTGGATACATGGAATTTTATACTCATACTATAATAAAATTCAATAATGGAATTTTCTTGGATTTGGAACTAATAAATAGAAATTATTGCCAGGCAGTGCTGTTATCTTTTGAATACAGGAGGCACATGCATTTGAGCATACTGAATGCAAGTTTTTAAGATATAGTCACAGAAGAGAAAGGGTGCATTAAAAAAAAAATCTACTTATGTGTCATTGTATCACCCCATGCCCTGCCTAAATATTTCATCATAATGTAATGTTCATGGTTTAATTAGATGTCTGATCAGATACCTAATAATATTTTTGCACTTACATCTCCTTACATTCTTTTTCCCTTCATTTTCTTTTTAATTTATACAGGAAATACTTTTGAGCGGATGGAAGAGCTTAGAATGCTGCATTGATAGTAATACTAAAACATGTGTTGTTTTCAATTTTTTATATGGGTTTAGATGGCATTATATTTGTTACAAACTCTAAAGAGTAAAAACAGTTTAGATAATAGAAGGATGAGTTTGTGGCCTGATCGGCACAGTGGGCTATATTACCAGGTAAAATAAATCAATGTTGCAACATAAAACTCATATATGTGTATATATAAGGCTGTGCATTTTTGTAGTGGAGGATGATGTATCCCACTAATTTAGACTTCGTGATCTGAGACAAACAAGGCTTAAGCAGTTCCAGGGCACCTCCGTACCATTATGTATTGATCCCAGGCTACAGATTTGGCATTAGTGCTTCTAACGGGATGCCCTAAGATAAGCCTGGTACCTATGCCTCACTGAAGTATTTAATGCCTCCCAGTAGGGTGGGTGAAAAACTTTAAAACATACAGAAAAGTTGGGCTGTTTTTCTGAGTCACCGTAACAGTACTTGCAAGTTTCAGGCTTTGCTTTAGTAATGCCATGATTTTAGACTTCATCATGCAAGCTTTTGTTTCCTAATCCTGGCAATAATACAGATACCTTTCTTGGGTATATTATTCAGTCTTCTACGTGGAATCTGCATACAAGCTGTAAAATCTCACTGAAGCTTGTTAGGGGACTGATGGTATGCAGCCGTGATGTTGGCACCTTCCTAATGGATGTGAAATGAATCTAAAATTATTGCTGAAGAACAAGGCAAGGGGCAGTACATACAAACAATCTCTGAAAGAGTTGTGTCATTGTTACTTTCCTACCCAATTAACCCTCCTGTGGAGGCAGTGATTGGTTTGTACTAATACTATGTTTATCTGGTTTCTTTGTTCTAGCCAGCCAAGCCAGGGACCTTTTATCGAAGATGCTAGTCATTGATCCAGCCAAGCGAATATCAGTAGATGAAGCCTTACAGCATCCATACATTAATGTCTGGTACGACCCAGCAGAAGTGGAGGCGGTAAGTGAGGCGTCATTCCTTACTTCAGACTGCTAAACACAGATATGATTCAGAGATTCCTGCTGCTTTACAGCAGCTCCGTAATGAGCATGCTATAAAGAAACAACGTTGTGACTGTGGTGGTCTTGGATTTACATGAAATTGTATCTTTAGGGAGAGGATATATCTCTTCCTCAGATGAAGCCATTGTCTGCATTCTTCTAGACAACATGAAGAAAGGGTTTTGAATCCAGTAGCTCACCTGGTTTTTCTAGCTATATAAATTGGTCTGACAAAAGATGCTATCTTTCTCTCCAAACCTTTCCTTGTGGAAAACAGCAAACATCACATCGTATCTATGTGTTCAAGGATATTTGTGGAGGGCAGAAGGATTAAACAAAACAATATAAAATCGTGAAGTCGGGATTCAGAAAAATCTTAGCACGGCATAAATTATTCCTTAAAATGAAGCAGGAGCTCATGTGTTTTCCTGGGCCAGCGTTCAATGTCATGCCCACTGTGTGCAAGCAGCAATGGAATTTTTCTTATAATCCTGTCATGCTCCAGGCACCTCTCTGCATACCTTGATGAGGTTGGTGTTAACAGGAATGAGTACAATCTGTAGACACTTCAGTGACACAATATAATTGGTACAGGTGTAAATTCTGATGTGTTCTCTGTAATGCTGTGTATGAAATGTATGACGACAGAGCTCAGTGTTTCAATAGGTTTAGAAATTTTACTTACCCACAATAGGAAACTAAGAGCCTGAACCTTTCAAAATTAAATCACTGCTGTTTAGCAATATGCTGCAATTCAGTGTGTGTGCTTGAAAGTGCAGTAAACTTCAAAAGTAAATGGAATGCACAAATATGCATATGATTTTTGCAGAGTATGTTACTGAGGAGTGGTTTATAGGGGATGGTTCTGCTATCTAGGAAGCCTTTAGGTTTTGTGTCCTGTTTAGTGTTCTTCAATAAAAAAAGTTTATCAGTCTGAAGTGTAAACATTTGATACTCTGCAATATTTTACCCCCCGGCATGTACATTTTCATTTCACACCGCTCTTGAAGATTTCATTCCATTGTCAGACACTTTTGCTGTATTTCTGTGCATTTCTTAACTCCGTTTTACGAAACTACTCTGAGGTTAGAACTCAGATTTGGGTCTGTCTTTAGATGTGCTCTGCTTCTGAATTTAACCACGGAGAGCCATTTCTGATGAAGGGAATTTGGTACAGTGGATATTTCAATGTAACAATTTCCTCAGTTTCCAAATGTATGCTCTTGTATTTTGGATTGAAGTGGAGGTTGAATTTTTGTCATAATGTGATTGCCCCTTTAGAAGGAAAAACTTGCCACGCACACCTAGAATTATAACTGATATTGAACCTCATATTACTTTTGCAGGGAGCAGGGGTGCATCTGTGGCTGAAGAGACAATGGTTTAATTTCTGATTGTACCATAGAGTCCTCACGTCATCTAGAGCAAACCACATTCTTTCTCTGGATCGTGACTGTAAAACAGGAATAATAATTATTCCTTTTGCATGTCAGGTGAATTGGCTGGAATATAATGAGCCCACCAGCTCTCAGAAGCCTGCAGTAATTACGTTCTGGTTCATTGAGACATTAGCCTCTCACATGCACCTCCTGTCACCATAGATACCTGTACAAACGTGGTGCCACGCTGTCAAATCACATTCCTTGCATTTTCACTGTTGGCTGCATTTCATTGCTCAGTAAATGACTACAGAAGATGTTAAGCAGTAGAAAACCAAACTGTCATTGCTCCCATAACACCTCAAAGAACAGAGAACACCCTGTGAGGGAGGAATAGGAGCTTTAAATGTTCAACTTCAAATGCTCGCTGTTGTGGCAGTTATTTGTAGTTTGTATCTTTGACTGAATTGCATTTTTTTTTAAACAACCTTCTGTTCTCTTCACCCACCTAGTTCTTTGCACAGTTATTGAGTCGTTAACGTGGACTTAACATCAGCATCCCTAGCTGCTTTCTCTCTCCTAGCTTCAAAGTTTTATCTTCCAAAACACGCTATATCTTGTCAATAATGCACTAACGCTTTTGTCGCGTGTGCTTTGACAGTGAAATGTTATTGAATGGCTTTGACACCAATCGCTCTCTGGTACAGAGACCCTTCTTCTCTTGGGATCACAGCAGGTTAAAAACCAGGAATGTTCAGGTTGTGTGCAGTGAAATAGAATAACATGAGATTAATAAACATTAATTGTATTTTGTTAGAGTTACAGTAATTCTGGACAGAGCCTGGCTTCGCTTAACACTCATTATTTTTCCAGTCTCATTTCCAGAGGGAAAGTTAAACTGGAGTACTTTCTTTTTTCAATTAACAGTTTATTAAATTCTAAATTTCCATCTGTTCATGCTGATACACCTTCAGTGGCTAGCTGTGAATCACTTACTAATTATTTTCTGGAGAAAACTTCACTCGGTTGGATATTCTTTGCCTCTTGATTCAGCTCTGATGCGCAGTCAATCTGTGTTTTTTTATCAGCGTTGTCTCGATCATGGAACAAGTTTCTCAAACAGGTTCATGGGAGATTGGTGGCTCTCTCTTCTTTCTCAAAAGAGTGTTCTGAGGTTCTGGGACTGCTACTAACTGGCAGTGCCTTTATGAGGAGTAATTGTTGCTACACTGGAGAGGAAGTTTTAATTCTGCATCTGTATTACAACTTGCCACTTCCGGCTGAACCCTTGGTGTCTGATCAGCTGTTAGTTCTTTATAAGACAGCAAGGTACCTGTATGTAATCAACTTGTTTGTTGGTAACACAAGTGATTTAGAGCTTCAAGCACGAAGTAACTTGTTTCCTTTTGGAAAAAGCTGTGTTGGTGTGCACAACAGGCTGTGTCCTCCTGTCTGAGACCTCAGACATAGACCAAGGGAACCTAGTGTAACACCCAGAATACTTTTTGGAGTATCTTGTAACACTGTGCTGACATCTGATGTCTCAAATGATTACAGTTTTGTGCAGTAGTTTATATTGTGCCGCGAGCCCCAGACTCTGCATCATGCTGATTCCCTTGTTCTGCTGTGTTACTTGTTTTTGCAATTTTGTGTTATTACAGGTTTTGGATAAAGAATTGAATTACTATCACAAGAGTGTTTGCATCTGTCTCAAATAAATACTTCACTGAAGTGTGAGCCTTGTTAGAGTTGCAGAAGAGTTAGGATCTAATTCAGTAAACATTTCCTAATGCTGTACATTAAGCATGTCAAGGGCAATGGAGCAATGACTGTTATCTTACATATTTTTGTTAGATCTTGCCAACTTTGTAGCAGGGTAGGAGCTAATAGTCATCAAAAAATGTCCAACAAATGAGCTCTTTGAGAGGTAGGTACTTCTGTTGATTCATTTAATAATCTGACTCTGACTCTAATAGCATTAGGAAGTGTTTTGGAAAGTGGAAACAGAATTTACATCAGCCACTGGACCTCCATTCTGCAGCCGAACCTGTTTCTAGATGTAAACCAGAAGACAATTCTAGATCAAAGCACCGTTGAGGTGTGTTGAAATCCTCACGCTGCTACTCTAGGTCCTTTTTGTTCACAAACTATGCCTCATGGGAAAGGTAGAGAAATGTGTACTGATCATTAACTGTTCACTGAATGCAGTTAAGAGTTTGTCCAGTGTGTTCTCAGCTTCCTGTGCCTACCTATCTTAGCTGTGCTTGGGAGGCAGCTTTTATAAATGAAGGACAAAAGCAAATGAAAGCCACAGTCTAAATAGTTTTTTGAAACCATTTAATCTCATTTTTCCATTGTTCAGGTACAGATTTAGGATCTGTGTTCATGATTGGAATAGGTTGACAAAAGGTTTACACAAATGTGTATCAGCCCAAGGCAAGCCTGCTACAGAGTTTCTGTTCTCAGTGTGTAGTGAGTTCCATGAAATTGTTTGTGTTCCCTGTCTGGAATATTTCCAACCTAAGGAAGATAGTGGTGATATTTCTTACTTCCATGACAGTCTTGCAAACTTACATAACAGTAAAGTAATGGAAAGAGATTGAGCCAATGCGGAGCACAGCAGCCAATCTTATTTGAACTAATGTCCTTTGCAACATCTGTTCAACTCTTCTCTGTCTCTTAAAGGTATTGGCTCATATTTTTGTTATCAAGAGACTGGACTATTCTAATGCTTTGCTGCTTCAGCTGATAAACTCGTTACTGGATTTTGCATTTGCGCTCTCTGAGTATTTAGTTTTACTCTTGTTTTCTATTCTCTTCACTTATTTCATGTTGAAATTCAGAAGTGCTGGTTTTACTGTGTTGTCTATTTTTGAATCATTTGTCCCCTTGTATCTTTACGTCAAGATGATCTTTTGTTAAGACAAGTTTTAGGTGGGTATTTGTGTTTTGTATTGCACTAGAAATGCTGCAGTTAGTCAGCATCAGATTCTTTCTTTTTGTGGATTTTCTCTGAGGTAATAATGAGCCTTACTAGTTTGCAATTGCTTCCTCCTGCAATTTACAAACATACTGGTTTGGAGTCTGTGATTTTTTTTATTTTTTATTTTTTTTTTTTTTGTACAATTGCATTCAGTGAGTCTTCTCTTGTGCCAGAATCTGGCTTCTGCAACTAGTCTCATCCAAGGTGCATAAATTTCTTTCTCCTGTGTGAGAAGAAAGCTTTAGAGGCAGAAAATTAAGAAAAACCTGGTCGTCTTTGTCTCAATAAAAGCTCAGCACTTCAATTCTCTGTTGTCTGGATTCTGACCCAAGCTGAATTACATCACGCTGGGTATGATGGACAGGCAGAGGGATCAGGAGCACTTCACAGAAGCTTACTAGGTACTGTGGCGTTCTTCATCTTTTCTTCTCTTCCTTTTCCTTTACACACAGAAGTACATTGTATTTGGGCATGTACTTGTCTATTCGAGTTCAAGTAATAGCTCTTTTGATTCCTGCAAAAGGAGAAGTCGTAAGCCAGATTTTACATTCTGTCTTTCTATAGTGCAGACAACGTGTACTAACCGCAGTTTCTGTTTTGCCTTCTGGAAGTGGGCCTTTTCTCTTCCCAGCCGAGCACTTCACCCCACTAGCTCACAGCTTCAGAGACTGGTGTCCATTTCCTGGGCTAAGAGCCAGAGAGCAACAGGAGCCTTAGCTATTGACTGCAAAGTGGGCAGGCAAGGCTGGAGTGGAAGGAGAAAGGATGGACTAGCAAAGACAAATATTCTGCTGCTTCCTTAGGGAAAGTTTGCAGAGGACCAGCTGGCATCTTAATGAATTCTCCTTTAGGATTTGCAGCTTATGAAGCAACCCTGCTTTTTCACAGACTGCCCTGCAAATGTGGGTACAGGAAATCTGACAAGAGAGCAACAGAGAAATGAGTGATGGAGATGCTTTTGGTCACTTGCATTGTGCTTAACTTCCTGCTGTTTTTCCTGAGTGCCCCACTGGGACTTAGCAGCCTGCACTGTATTGCATCTGCCCACGTTCACTGCACGCTCCCTTTTGCAGGACTTGATAAACACTTTTCCACAGAATGAAGTCTTTCATCATGTGATTAAAGGTTTGGTAGTGGGGTGTTTTGGGGGATTTTGTTTTTTTTTTTCAGTCTTCCTCCCATTGCATGCAACATGAGGCAGGATTCCTTCCACTATCAATAACCCTGCACAGTAGGGATAATACAGAAATTAGGATACAGAGGTATTAAACAAGGTGGTGTTTTCAACCAGTATGGCATTGGGGGGGGATTTAGTTAACTTAGCTGTCTGCTTAGATCACTCCTTCTCCCCAGTAAATGGCTTCATCAAAAGCAGCTAGGCATCTGTGGTACAGTATTGTTGGTTCAGAGGCCTAGGAGGACAGCATTTACTGCGACAGGAATCTTGAAGTGAGCTGTTGCGGTATCATGAAGTGTCAGTGCGTGCTGGAGTAGGCCTTGAAGAGCACTAAAGACAGTTCAGGAAATAAGCCAAGAGAATAAGAGAATTTGGTGTCAACCTGGTGGCAACAACCCTCTAGGTCTGCCCAGATTTACAGTACTATGAATGTGAGGGGAATAAATAAAACATCCCTGTCCAGTTAAAAAGCAGACTAGTGAGACAGTTACAGTCTCTTTTTATAAGTCTATTGAAAGTTTATGGTTTTTCACAGGCTGTATGGGGTAATAAAACTGTTATGTCTCATTCTGATGGGCAAAGACCCAAATGGGAAGTGGTAGGAATGCAATACCCTTTCTCCCCTGACGTGTAGCAGCATCCAGCTCTTCTGGCCATCCCTAAATGCCATGTTGTGATTCCCTGACGCAGAGAGGAAGATGATATGTTATTAGATGTGGTACTTGCTATTCACTAACAGCAGGTGTCACAAACAGCGCTATGACTCCCACAGACTGCCGCATAAAACCAAACCACATCCAAAGCCTTCAATAGCTCTGAAACAGTCATCACATTTACATTTAGAAACAGGCCTTGCACGGTTTTTAAGCCTACCTCTGGAGCGAGTGGGTAAGCTAGATTTTGGATTTAGAGGATATTCTTATGTCTTACATACTAACCTAGTTAGCCAGCTTCTTTTCAGCCCATTCAGCTTGCCACAGGATCTTGATAATAAAGTCACAGTGTTAGATTTTCCAGAGCATACGTCATTGCTCAGACATTAATTTGAACAGTGTTACTCATCGTTCAGATAATTTCTGTATTCAATTATAACTAAAATACATGTTATTTAAAAAATATGAAAACATACACATAATGTATGCTTATGATTGTGTGGAATTCTCAAGATTTTAGGAACTGTTGAAATCTGTTATCAGTCTTCACACTTAATTAATATGTAGGGAAAACAGAATTCAAAGGGGAGAAGCATTGTTTACTAATATTACACAGGAAATCTCTGTAATGGTAAAATCAGAATGGGAACCTGTAGACTTAGTTCTCTGGTTTATATTTCAGTCAAAGGTTCCCTCTTCTGTTATATGCAGAAACTGTCTCGGTTCCACTTTTAAGCAAATATTATGTTTATTACTCTCATGTTATGATATTTACTTTATCTGCATAACAGCATCTGAACTATTATCATGAATAAATGAGACACACAATATCTTTTCTCCCTCAAAGTGCTCTTCTATTTTTAGCAAGGAAGACATTTCCAACAACTCTTGCCTCCACATGTAGAGAATCCTATTTATTGTAGATAATCTCAATATCTCCCTGATGACATATTAGCTTCTCTGCTTCCTTGTCTGAAAATGCTGTGCTTGAGACTTTGTTTTCATTTACACAGCTGCCTTCTTTTGAAGTTCCTATACATTCCTATCCTTCATTGAGATGATCTGTGAATAAATCCCAAATCTGATATTTTATTTTTCATGTCTCCCCTAATATTTATGTGATGCTGCCTATATGCGTGTCGCTGTTTTTATCCCAACATGTTTAAACTGTTTGTGAACAGAATGGATTCCTAGAGGCAAGCATTAGAACAGCTTTAGCATTGCTGCCGGAGTGGCTCTGAAATGGAATTTCAGAACACTTGTGCCGATTGTTTTCTGGAACTGCGTTGGCTTGAACTGCCTGGTTTCCAGTCTAATTCCTTCCATCTTGTTGGCATTAGAAGTAATTTTGAATGGAAGATACCTACTTATTGGTATCCAAGTCACATTCTTATGCAAGATTGTGGCTGCTTTCTATTCCTCCCCTCAATTTTTCAATTACTATGTTATTTCATAAAAAGTTAACCAAATATTTTTTGGCTTAAAAGATTTGCTTGCACATTTCTGGAAGATGCTGTCTTAGAAAAATTTTTGCTGTTTAGGGGCAATTGTTTAGAACTTAATATTGCACATTTTTTCTTCACCTATAAATGAGTTTGGTTTGGAACCTTTTGAATATCCGTGTGATCCCATATTGGTTCCTACTTGGGAACGGTATTGTTCCATTCCATGGGAACAAATCTAGTAGCAAAATTTGCCATAGATTACTGTCAGATGTTTTCTGTTAACTGGTTTTAAAATTAATCTTAGATTTTACTGTACCTGTAGTTATTGATTGTTATCTGACATATGCCATCCATTAGAAGAGAGATTTGTTAGAAAACAGAAAGATCAGATGCTAAAAATATTCCTTTTAAGCATTTCTGTATGCTGACAGAATTTTACAGCAGTGATAGATTTTGTGGGGTTTTATTCACTGTAACTCGCACTGCTTTTATTACTGGGTTAGTTTTCAGAGGATTATATTTCACTGGGGTATCTTTGCATCTAGGACCACCCACAAGTGGTTGAGTTGTAAATTATCATTCATTCTTCTGTGCAGGCCGACCTAGATGTTACCTTTTATTAATGTGATGCTGTTTCCTACAATGCGTATGAAGGGAGCTTGGTTTGCAGTTCTCAGTGATGTCCTGCCCAGGTCAGACACTGCTGCTGTATTGTCTTAGCCCCATATAAACTGTCTATGACCAGCTGTTGAAATGAATTTCAAGCTTCATAGTTTTCCATAAGGAAAAAATAAAAATCCCTCATCTCTCATTTTACCTGTGAGTTCTGAGCACCTATGATAATGGAGAAGCGCTTCTGGAGAGCTCTGTGATCCTGGCAAAATCAAGGCTGTCAGGTTGCGCATCTTTTCTGGTGTTCTTTTGCATTGCTCAGCCCTGTGTGTATAGATGTTATATCTAAACTCTTTGGTGATCTGCCACAGGGATTTTTTTTTAGCAATCAATTACAGGGTTTGGTTTTCTGCTTAGAGGTCGATGGTGCACATCTGTTGTCGCACAAAAGAAGTTTGCAGCTCTGCTTTGTACACAAGCATGGATATTTCCTCTAGTCAGCGACATCTATCCACTTGTAGCTGATTAATTATGGAAGCTGAACACAGCTTCTGCAGCAATCTTTGTTAATGTCAGTGAGAAGCAGCAGTTACAGAAGAAAGAGGCATTTCTTTTTTTCCAGCTTGCTGTTGTACGTTTCTGCGAGCTGTTCGGTCATCTGCGTGTAGCCAAGTAATCCTGACTCCTGCTGCATGGTATCCTTACAGTCCAGCTGTTCAGAAACAGCTCAGACCACAGCTTCCTTGTTGCATGCTATGCTTGGAGTTTTCCAAAAGGCTCTGCAAAGAGTCCAAGGAACAACCGGGTACGGAGGCACCTCTTTTTCCATATCCATAGCTGAGGTCATGCCCAGCCCGTTGTGGAGTCCCTGGGCAATACAGGGTGAAACCCAAGGCCCTTGACGCTTATCCTCTCTAGCTATAAAGAGACTGCGGGTCTCTGGTGACAGCTCACTGATGTACTTCAGCTTGCACTGCAAAAATAAATATATAAATTGTATCAGCAACAGAAAAACACAAAGGAATTTTTATATTCACCTGTTACAAGGCTCTAAGCCATTTAATAAATTTTTAACCTCACACTATTAATTGTTACAGCCTCTATTGCTTCTGTTACTTCCATATTGCTAATTCTATCGTTGCCTTGTGTGCTGCTGCACAACTCCCCCTCCAGATCCTTCTAACAGATGCAGAATCAAGTCTTACTCCTACCAAGCTTTCGAAAAACATCTCATCCCAAGGTCTTCACCGTGCTGGCACTAGCTCTGCAGAGGCAGGGACAGAGATGGCAGGATTTTATTCAACTGTGAGCTCTGGCCCAGTCCCTTTGCTTTCTAGCAGTGGTATTCAAACCAAATGTGTGCTGCTCTGGGAAAGTGAGACTGCTTCAGCCTCAACATATGTTTTGCTTTTTTCCCTAGTGAAAAGATTTTTCCCCCCCTGGATATAAGAAAGGTACTTAACAAATCCAGTAGTCTCCTGTTGTTTATCTGACCACATGAAAAAAAAACCTCTTTTGTGGGTTTTGGTTTTTGTGTTGTTTTAGGGTGGAGTTTTTTGTTTGGTTGGGTTTTTTTAGAAAAATGTCCGTGTGGATATTTTCTGGGTTTTTTTTTTTGTAATTTTTATTATATTCAATGAATGTTAACATTAATGCAAAAACATTTTTTAAATCCACTTGTAAAATGTAAAAGCCAAGAACCACTGAAACAATAAAGTATTATTTTAATATCTGCAAGAAAGATATAATTCATTCCTTCTCTTATGCATCCAAAAATAGATTCTATTCTTTGTTATTGTTGCCAATGCAATTGCTTACAAGTCAATCTAATTTGAGGAGAAAATGGCTACCTTAAACTGAAGCTAGATGCTGCCACCCCTAGGCTTGATCCACACTCTGCTTTGATTTAATGATAGTTTAACTACAGTTTTTCTGAAACCTGTGCAAACTACACCATATAATTCTCAGTGGGCTGTGCTGTATGAAGGATTTATATGAATGTCTATAATACTGAAGCTGCATCCACATAGAAGATTAGTAGTGATGAGCTCAGTCATTTTCTAACGCATTCAAGTTAGGCAGTAAAGTTATTTTTAAGCCAACCTTTGCACAAGACTGAAATCAGGTGCCCAGGAGCATCCAGGTATGGCAGCTGCTCTGTCTGCTTCATTGATCTGACAATAGTATTACTAAAAACCTCTCTTCCTCCCTCTAACTTTAGAAACCAGTTTAAAAAAAAAAAAAACCAAACCCCAAACAAGTTTAGCAGAAAATGCACGGTCAGCCTGGAGGAGATTATCTAGGTTGATAATGATGTATTAAGCTTTGTGGTTCTCATTAAGATTAATGAGGATCGTGGCAGGGGGGAAAATTAATTCCTGAAACTGTTGTGGTATTCTTGGCTCAGCTCTGTGCCTTGAATCAATGAAAATATGTCACAAGGGTTCATTTCCTTATATCAGGGAATACGGATGGGAAAGCTTCACTTCTCCCAGTGCAAGAGTGCTAGCCCGGCCTCTCAGCGGAGCCCGCTCACCTATGTTCTGCACGGGCTTTAGAGGTTACAGGTCCTGCCTGTGTGAAGAGGAGGGATTTATTCCTGTCATCATCGCGCTGAATGTTTGTTACCCTTGGCTCTTGCGTTCCTGCTGAGAGCCATGTTTTATAGCTGCGGGTTCTGCTAACTCACATGTTAAGGTCTGCGGTATAAACACTGGTAGAGCAGAACAATGCTGTGCAGGTGCAGTTTCTGGCATCCTCCAGTGGGTGAAGTATAGTTTGGTTGCTCTCCCTTGATTGCCTTCTTAGCAAAATAGGAGTTGGGTAACAAATGAGATTATTCTGGGCTCTCTCCTGGAAAATGGCTTCGTTTCCATAATGTGTTAATCTAGGAAATAATTACTGCTGCTTTTCTTGTTGCCTATTAGCCAATTATGCCTGCTTAAGACATAGCTGAAATAAATTAGAAGAGACGTAAGCCAAAGATTTTGTGCTTGTGTGAACTGACAGAAATGTGCATCTGATCACTTGTTCCTTTGGATTCTGTAATTTGTGTTTGGGAGAGAAATATCCCTGTTTTTCTATGGAAGGTGTAAAAAGAGTGTTTACACTTGGTAGCAGCAATTTTACCCACAGCCAGTGCTTTTTGTAAGCCCCTCCCTGAGGCTTTTAGAAGGAAAGGTACATACAGGATATTCTTGTCCAGCTTCATTTACCTGTTTTCCTTCCACCTGACAGAGAAACAGTGGGTCTGTCACTGTGATTCAGACTACAGCTCAGCCAAATGCCTCCCCTACTGCTACCATAAAAGCCAAGAGCCAGCTATGTAGAGTGGAGCTGACAGCCCCTGCAAGTCTCCTGCAAATTCCTACCCACCCAGGGTTTCCTTCTCTTTGCCAGCCTTCCCTCCTTTCCCCTGGTAAGAAATGCATGCTGCAGGGCTGGCTGAGCAGTAGTCCAGCAGCCTCAGCTGGTGGAGCGGAGCTTACTTACTACATCCCACTGGTCAGTGGTGAGGCTCACCTGCACTCTTGTAGCGTTCAGCTCCCTGATGTCACAATCAGCAGAAACTTGGAGTCCCCACAGAGACTGCATTCATTTTGGTTGAATCTGTCTTAAGCTTCAACACTGACTGGAAGGGACCAAGAAGGGTTGTTATGCTGAAAAAGAGAACAGCTGCATTGGTTTTGAACTGACATCTTACGTGGTTGTGTCTTACCTTGCTGACAGTGAGACCTCAGCTATCCCTGCTGAGGCCTGGCACTCACTTTAACCCATGGCACGTGTTTCAGGTTCCCTCTCGGCATCTTCTCAGGTATGAGACTTGGCAATGCAGGACTTCACCTAATTCCCTTGTCTTTAGCCCTGATACAAATCTCACTCTGCAGGAACTTCTCTTGTTTCCAGTGGATTTGTCCAGCTATCATATAATTTTCCTGGCCCATATTACATCACTGAGCTATTACTTTCTCAGTTGTATCTGTAGTATGCAAACAGCTCAATGGACTGACGATGTTAAGAGTCCTGAGAGCAAATTCTCAGCTTCTTAGTGAATCAGAAAATAGCTTGGTAAATATGCATTTAGTGGTAGGATGTTTTCAAAGGGGCACAATGGCTAAGTGCCCAAGATGAAAGTTAGAGGAAATACTTATGAGTGAGAAAAGTATTGTAGATCTTGTTTCCATCTCCATTAGACACTCTTACCTCAGATGCTAAAGCTTTTTGGTAGAAGGAAGGAGGAGAGGGTCCTCTGCCTTGCTTGGTTGCTGTATTTGGCAGCAAACATCAGAAGAGACAATGAACACATGGCTTAGTTGCCCAATGAAAGCAGATATTCAGGCTCTTGAAAACTCTAGTTGCCTTTGTCTCAGTAAATTCCAGGATCTGCTACTTCTGTGACATTCTCATCAACTAAAAAATACAATTAAAAAAAAAAACCAAACCTTTCTAGTCAAAGCAAAGTTACTGAAAAATATGCATACTGGCAAGCTTGAGAATTTGGAACATGGATCAGAAATTCTGGCAGGGAGATTTACTTCAAAATTAGAGTTACGCTGAGATGCCTGTGTAGCAATATGATGTGGAAAGGGCAATAGAGTAAAATTACTTCTAATGAATCAGGATTGGTATTTGCTGGTACTTTGACAGCACTTTCTCTGCCAGTGCGAACAATCTGTGTGTGGAGTTTCTGGGTTCAGTATAAGCACAATGGCGTTGTTGACCTGGCTTCTATATTGGCTGCAACTATGCCTCTTGTTTAGAAGAGGAAAAAAGGGGAAGTATATTGATTTCTTCTACAAAGGCAGTTGAATTCCAGAAGTGTTAATCCCTTTAATATTCAAATGTGTTTCATGTGTTTTTGCATGTACAGAACGGATAACAAAGAGGGAGAAGAGGATTTATCTTTACTTAAATAATTACTCAGTTTTTTACAGTATAACAAACAATTGACTAAATAGCTTTGTTTCTCTCCTGCAGCCTCCTCCTCAGATATATGATAAACAGCTGGATGAAAGGGAACATACAATTGAGGAATGGAAAGGTAATTGCAGTTTAGGATTATACGGGAAGGGACATTTTGGTGGCAAAAAGGCCATGTCCTACTGCCAGGTGCATCTGTGTAAAACTAAAATAATTCCTTTGACTTGAAGAATTGACACTAGCCCTACAAACTGGTGCTTTGGTAGTGAAAATATACGAAATGTTCTGAGGACTACCATTGTCTACGCAGGTTAATGTTAACACAGGAGGTGCAGATTCCAATGGTTCATTGAAATTTAAGGATATCTGGAGAACAGAATACTGTTCAGCAGGACAATGCATCAGAATTTTACCCAGAGTTAAAAGCTCAGTATTACTATGCTGCTTCATTTCTAGATAGTGCAGCATTAAAAAAAAATAATCGTATATTCTAGTTTAACCCTATTTGTCTCAATTCAGCTCTGAAAATAGATGATAGGAGAGGCGGGGAGTGGAAGAAAGAGATCTTAGGCAAGTAGAGCTGTCAGACTCGTGAAGACAAGGTAGGGCAGACCTAGGGAGCTCACGGGAGGGCTATGACACTGTTTCATGATAGTTGTTTTGTTCCTGAGCACAGGCACTGGTTCCTGTCTGTAACTGTTGCAATTCTCTCTTCCAGAACTCATCTACAAAGAAGTAATGAATTCTGAAGAAAAGACTAAAAATGGCGTAGTAAAAGGACAGCCTTCTCCTTCAGGTACTCAGCCCCATTTAATAACTTTGATGTGTTTTCTGTACTGACAAAAAGAACGGAGCTCGTTGAAGCACTTGGGCTACACTTGTAATTATGTAGACCACTTAAGAAATTTTTATGGAATCCAGTGCTTCTAATGGGTTAACCTTGATTAGTTGTGCTCCAGTGTCATGTTGATACCTAGAAATTGGCCTGCCTGCTATTTGAGATGTAGTCATCCTGGTGTTTTCTACGGAAAGGTTACAGATGATATTCCTGTGGGTGAATAGATAGACAGATATCAACTAGATATCTGCTGGTTGATATACGCTAAGCTGGTGGTTAGGACCTATCCATCTGTTGGACACGCGACACTGCACCCCGCCATGGAAGTATCTGGTACCTACTGTGGTAGTTTATCCCTTCAGACGTCTGGTAACTTTAGAACAGCTTGCTGACAAGCCTGGTTGACACTTCGAAGAGAAGGGAAAGTTGTCTTCCACACAGATTCTTAAAGTCCTGTCACAAAGAGAAACACAACTAAATTCTATTTGAGGAAAATTCATATTGGCAGTCTTTTCACAGAAATGCAAACAGTGACTGCCAGCACGCAAAAATACTGTTTGTGAAGGTACGCTTTCACTGGCAGACTTCAACTGCCCAGATTTTGAGCACAGTGTGCTCTACCTTCTGCAGAGCCTTTCCTCAAAGTACAATAATTTAATTCAGTGTTCTCTGCGTATTTTGAGAGAGATTTTTTTTCCTGCTGAGCTAGTCTAATGTTAGAAAAAGAATGCATCACTATTAAATGACAGGACAAGGGGAAACATGGCAACAGTGGGGGAAGTTAATAGAGGGCTGGATGGTAATATTAGAGCGCTGGCACTGCACATGGATTTTGACATCGATGGAGTAAGATATCAAAAGCAGTCCATTGCATTCTTGCTGAGTAGCCAACAAAATATAGGACTTGCAGATTTAATTTACCAAACTACTGTACCACTCCTGAAAAGAAATCTGAGGTCCTGACAAGTATCTGATAAATCCTCATTCTTAAACTCTCTCCCCTGCAGAATGGTGGTTGCAGTCTGATTTACAATCGAGCAACATTGTAGTTGCTGGTTTCAGGAATTAACTACCCAGTGATTTCTTTATGTATTCCATGTTCTGTTCTTATTCTTTATGTAAAACATTTCCAAACTTTTCAAATTGTTCTTTCTTAGTCATCTTTCTTTTGCTCTTCCCCTTTGACTGTTTCTGGATTGTTAGGCACCAACAAGTATAACAGCTATTTAAAAATTGCTCTGAGATGAGGCTGTTTTACGAAACAGTAGATTTTCTGGTTTTTATCACTTTGTGCACCAGACTTAATTTTTTTTCAGTTGACTGAAATACTGAAAAAATGAGATAAAACAAGTCACCAGTTCTGAGCATAAGGGAAATGTGGGAGATTCTACACACACATTACTTGTTGGTTGGTGTTCTTGACAAGAATTCAGAAGGCTAAGATTTGGTGCAAGTGAGCACCGTGAGTTTCCGTGATTACTCGATCAGGGCTTTTGGGGAGACAGCTGAAGTTGACAGCACCAAGGATAACCGTTGCCCATTGATAGCGCCGGCTGCTTAGAGTGCCTGTGTATTAGGGTGTCACTTGCTTAGTGCTTCCTCTTGTCCTCTGAAGAATTAGTTAATAGAACATAGAAGCTTGAAATGTGAGGTGTGGGGGAAACATCAAATGCCCCTCGTGCTCATGTCCGACAAACAAAATCAACCGTGTCTAAAACTGTTCCCAACAGATACTTCTGCTGCCTATACCAAAAAAACCTCTGTAAGTTACCTTGTTTATTTTCAAAAAGCTTTTTGTATTGTGTTGTCTAAATATTTTTTTTTGCTGCAGTTTAACTGTTAATTCTTGTCCTGTCTCCAGACAGCATAGAATCATAGAATGGTTTGAGTTGGAAGGGACCTTTAAAGGTCATCTAGTCCAACCCCCCTGCAAGGAGCAGGGACATCTCCAACTACATCAGGTTGTTAGTGACAACCAAGACAGCTCTAGCTCATTTTTATGTGACTGGGAGAAGGTGTCCTAACAGCAAAGACAGGCAAGCATCCTAGCACTGAGCTGCCATTAAACAGAGATCCAGATTTTGTCACCAACAAAGCTCAGAGGCAACAGCACTTGCACTTTATGTGGGGCTACCTATGATGACAGAGTCAAGAGACTTGTTGTTCATGTGTTTGTAGCTTCAGGAACCCTCATGGAGAACAGTTTCCTCCACCTTTTAGCTCATGTAAATTCCATTATCGCATCCCTAGTCAGTCTTCCTTTCTTTGAACCTACTACCTGCATCTTTCAATCTTTCAAACTTACTGCTTTACATTTTATCTAGTTGACTTCTATCTTTCATAGATCACAGTGTCTAAATTTATCTGCTTAAGGCACTACTAGTGCTGAACTGAGTGGAAAGATTTGTGTGTAGGTGTGTATATATATGGGTTACATAAATATGTAAGCAACATGTGCAAACAACATATGCATGTCTACTTGCACACATAAGCATTGAATTTAATCTTAGATGGTAGATTTTTGCTTTTCTGTTCTTTTTATGTCACAGAATTGCTAAACGGTTCTGTTTTATTTAAAATGCCTTATATTCATAAGTACCCCTTACTGGCATGCTCGCTATTCAAAGGGTCTATGCCATACCATTACTCAGCTGGGAGAATAAAAGTGATTAGAATAAAACGTTTTCACAGTGGAACTCAGTCACAACAATGCATGTGAGAAATAGCCACTAAATTTAATCAACCTTCAGGACTGTTGACTAATCTACACCCTTATAACATAAAGATACATACCTTTTATACACCCATATCCTCTCCAAAATACACACACACACACATATATGGGGCAATCAGTCATGAATATGTGCGTTTTCTGTTGAGGTCTCTTTCTGGGTTCCATAGATGTATTATTTATTTTAAATTACTTGCTTTACCAAGAAGTGCAGTAGAACTTTTCACTAGTCTCAGGACTCTTCTGCTGTCATTTCTAAAGCAGAGAAGCAAAGGATATAAACTGTTTTATGCAAAGATATGGGAGGAATTTACCAATACTGTTACCAATACTGTTTTCTGTTTGGTTAATGCATTAATAGAAGTGTTTCTGACTGGTATTATCAAACAGCAGGTATTTCCATTAAATAAAAAAATTAATACAAGGCTGTAGATTGCTTAGAATAAAACTTAAGTTCTGTCCAAAGTAAATAACCTTGCTGCTATTTGCAGATTTCCTCTGCTCTGACACTATATGCTCCCTAAACTCCTCTCACAAGCTCCCCTAGTCTTCACTCCCCAGCATCCCTAGCATTTGCAACCGTCTTCTCATTTCCAGATACTGAAGATACTAAATAGCACTGATCGCAGTGCAGCTTATTCTTAGCAGTTCCCTTTCTTGCTGAAAATTGCTCTTTTCTTCTTCCCTTCTCACCTTTTGGTTGCTGTCTAATTTGGTCAGTTTTGTTGCTGTCACCCAAGAGCTACTGGATACTGTTCGTAGCCCTCTTCTGTCGTGTGCAGAGCCTGAAATAAGGAGCTGATGAACCTGCCAAGCGTTGCGGCTTTGGATACCAACAATTACTAATTACACAATTTATAAGAAGCTGAGCAAATCCCATGGAAACAGCAAAAGCTGCAGTTCCTTCAGGTTTTTTTCCCCCACATAAGTCCCCCTTTGCAACTGAAGTCTTAAAGACGCTTCCATGGGTGCTAATTAAATAGGGCTTCACAGGAGCCCTCTGAGGAAGGAATCCCTGCTTTACAGCAGGGAAGCTGATGTGTGGCTTAAAAGAATAGCTGTCGAGTCAACGGCAGAGCCAGGAACAGATCCCAGGAGCTGTTTCTCACCTGTTCTAACCTTTTGCTCTTTTCCTCAACACTGTAGCCAGTGAGAGGCTTCCTGCCAAACAGTAAATTCATAACTGGGGCTCTTTTTCCCCTTTAAATGCACCTCTAATTTCTGCACTGTTTCACCTGGCACCCATCCCTTCAGGAACAAGCTCTAGCACCAGGCAGGTGCTGAGCACCGCAAACGAAGCATTACTTACTGACCCGCACAGCTTTTGGTTGGGTTTCTCAGTGTTGCTGCGTAAGTGCTGCTTTAATTCTGTCATTTAGGTTTGGTGTGGTTTCTTTGGGTTTTGTGGGTATTTTGTGAGTCTGGGTGCTCTGGGGCTGCAACAGTGACTATCAGGTCTGTGTGTCATGCCATGCGGAACTGTGCTGAGAGCTAGGAATAACCGTAAAAATGCACCTTCCAGAAACTTACGGGCTGAGGTGATACTTGCTGAAAGGAACATAGCAGGGTTTATTGAATTCAGTGATGCTGAATCAGACAGAGTGTAATAAAATCGTCGCCTATACAATTTTTGCAGCTATTTCTCCAGTTATTTTGCCTCGCTAAGTTGATTGCATATGCATGAAAGAAAGCTGCACAGCAACAATTTGATCAAAAGCTGATTGAACCTACTGGAATTCTTTCCATTTGACTTCTGGGACAGTATCTGTGACTTAATAGCAGGCTTCTGTCCAGCACTGTAAACATTTAGAAAGCTAATATATTCTTTAGTCATTAATATCATTAAATTCAGTCAGATTTTGACTATATTTAAATACATTTGTCTTGACTGATTAGTATTTTCATAAAATGCCACATGGTTTAGTAACATGTGAATGTGAAGTAACAGTATTGTACTGGGTGATTTCTGATTGATATGAATGAGGTACATGTAAATAACTCTTAGAAAAACAAATCTTCTGTCAGAAAAGATGGATGATTGCTGTCTGCAGTCACCAATGAGACGTCCTTGAGATTGCATCACAAAGTCAAAGTGATTTTTTTTTTTTTTTTGTAATACGGAGTGCTACTGTCATTTTACAGAGGACAGGTAAACTTGGATACACAAAAATACTGTCACAATTGAAATCATGGGCTTAGTCACCTGGTCTGGTCCTTAACCAGGAGGAAACCAGCCTTGCCTCACAGCCATCTTCTCTGCACTGCCACTAGCTGATTTGATGCCACCCATTCTACTAAACTACCTACAAGAAAACTGGGATTTTAGGAGAAAGTGTGGAGGACTGGGTTTGTTTTTTAATCATCTTGGTGCCTGTGTGATCCTAGCAGGCATCTGATTGTTGAGTGTTTTGTAACTCTTAAGGCAGCTAGAAAGAAGTGGAGTGATAGACACAACATGAGCTGTGCCTTTTCAAAATAGGCTTTTGAGGGACAGAAAAATGGTGAATAATTAATGTTATCCAATGCCTAAAGCTTGTACGGCCCATTTTCTGCTAACATTTGCCACTGTTTAAAATGGTCTGTGTACTTACATGCCTGTTGCCACAGGGTAAGTATCTTTTGCTTTTTAAACTCTGAAAAGTCCTGGGGTTTCAGGTTTAATCACGTTGGTGTTCGTTTTCGTAGCACAGGTGCAGCAGTGAACAGCAGTGAAAGCCTTCCTCCATCCTCATCTGTCAATGACATCTCATCCATGTCCACGGATCAAACACTGGCGTCTGACACGGACAGCAGCCTGGAAGCTTCTGCGGGACCCCTCGGTTGTTGCAGGTGACTAGCCGCCTGCCTGCGAAACCCAGCGTTCTTCAGAGGATGATGAAATTTAGGAGAAAAAAATTAACAGGAGTTAACAGATTAGAAGGAAGAGAAATAAACCACAAAGATTTAAATGAAACAAACAAACAAACAAAAATCTTTTCAGCCTGCTTCTCCTACAGAGTTATGTAATGCAGCTAAGCTCAAGCGTATATTTAAATTATAGTTGCTCTGCTTTGGTCTTCTTCCAATGATGCTTACTGGGGGGAAAAAAAAAAGGAACTGAAAAATCCTTTTTTTCACCCCCTCCCCATAAGATGTAAAATTAATGGCTGCAAAACCAGCAACTTGCAACTCTCATTTTCACACTGGCATGACAAGGTGTGCAGTAGCCACTCTCAAACATACGAGTGTGTATCTGCCTTCACTCTCTGCTCTGTTGTCGCCTGCCCGGTGAGGCAGAGAGGGATACACGTGCATTTTTCTTCGCCTATGAGTAGCACATACACACACCCGCCTGTAGAACTCCGGCAGTGTGTGCAGCCGTGTGCCTGCAGGAACACATCTCCATACGTCCTCAGTGTGCACTCCACAACTAAATGGCCCATTTCAGGTGAACTGCATAACTACACGTGTGATGTTACCAGTATATACTCTATTTCTTTTTTCATTGCATATCTCGTACGAGGATTTGTGGAAGTGTAAATAATCACATTGAACTGTGGCTCCCTCAGACACTTGAAGATGTAGCACCAAAATTTCTCCTGAGAGTTGTATATATATTTTGAAATAATAACCAGTTTGTATTGAAAGAAGAAGCCACAGAGCTTCATAGAAAAATGTTTGTTTGTGAACGTTGAGACTTGTTCTGATTTTTAGAGCAGATATGCCAAGCTATGATCGGGTTAGAAAGAAGCACATATATCTCTGCAAGGTACAGGGAAGAAGAATGAAGGTTTTTTATGCATGTTTAAGCCCAGAAAGATATCTCTCAGTAAGCAACCTTTCCTGTCCATGTTAAGTGAGTTAGCATCTTAGTTCGTAGATAGGCTCGCTATTATGAATTACACGTATGCTTGTCTGTTAAGGGGGTATGACAGGGTTGGAGAATGGGCAGATTACGATCAAAAGGATGTGCAACAAGTTGTTTTTATTTTACATCTGGATCTTTACTAGGTTCTATAGAGAAAGGATATTTGTGGCCCACTCCCCCTCAGTGTATGTTTGCGGCTTAGAAATTGTTTTCCCTTTAAGTCATTCCCTTGTGGGGACCTCCGCTACTAAGAGAACAGGCCTTCTCTAGGTGCTTTTGGCTGTTCAGTTGCTCATGACAAATCATCTGACTCCCCAGGAAGTTTTATCAGCTGTGTTACGTGGAAAAGAACCACAGAGTGCATGCGTCCAGTATTCCTGTATTCTAAGTAACAGTAGAGGATATCGATCAGCTAGCGCGCTGGGCTGGAAGGGTCGCGGTCAAGGGTCTGGGGTGGTTTTGACAAGTTCTGAAGCACCCAACAGTGACTGAATATCAGAATGATTTTACCAGATAATAATATGTAGGATTCCCAGTGGTAAGTAACAGCAAGTGTTTTTATCAGAGAATGGCAAAACTCCACTCCAATTTCAGAAAAAGTGAGTCCCACCGCATGGACACCATTACTAGATCTGAGTCATCTCTTCTCTCACCAAAGTGTACCATGTAAACTGAAATGAGCTAAATCTAATGATTTTCCAAATGTCAAAGAGAGAAACTGTTTAGAATATATTACTAGATATTTAAAATTCACTAATTCTTATGTATTTAAAATTTGACTAAAATAAGACTGTTCTACTGGATGGCTTACAAGCCTGCCATTCTGTGGTAGGAAAAAAAAAAAAAGGAGTATCAAGTCAGATTTTATTCAAAGGGAAGAAAGCAAAGAAAAAAACTTCTCCTCAGGGTGGGGAGGAGAGGAAATAAATAAAAATGAAGTGGATATAAAATAATTTCAGACTTGGTAGGTATGAGCTGTCTCAAAATTGCTGTAGGAAATGTTTTGGGTTTTTTTTTTCCAGGTATATTTTTGGTAAATTTTTATGGAAATTTTTTTTCGAGAATAAAATTATGTCAGTAATGTTCTAAAAACTCAGAAGAGTAATTGTACAAGCAATAATTTACTACTGCTAAAAAAATTTAGCAATATTCTCTCTTAAGCCATGAAACATCAAGTCATTGCTGAGTGATGTAACTCTCACTTCAAAGCCAATGATCATAAAAGTATTGAAAGGTAAACAGCAATGCTCTGTAGGTATGAAGGCAATAACACCAAGGGTGACTTCTTAGCAATAATGAAATGTATCACCTCCAGATTTAATTCACCATAGATATATAATAATGATATTCAGGTAACTAGTATCTGTTTTACATTCCTTAGTGTGCACCATTTGGTGTGTTATTTAAGCAGAACAAAAAAAAAAAAAATTGTCTCAAAGAGGCAAAGCTGTATGTAACAGAAACTGCAAAAATACCACAAATGTAGACCACAGAAACTTGGAATAATCACAGTTCATTGCCAGTGATACGGCGATGTGGCATAGGCAACAGCAGAGAAGCCATTTACAGCAGATGGATGCTTACCGATCACCCACGTTTCATCTATTGAAGCCAAAAAACGTGCTCTTAGTCCCACGGTATAATTCAGTCTTGTTTGGTTTAGTGAGTGCTGGACGGAGAACCAGTCACAACAGAAGGTGTCCTAGTGACTGGCGCTGAACGAACCCCCAACATAGAAGTTACGTAGCGTTATTCCCAGGAGCCCTGATTCCGCTAAGCACCGGTGCGTGTGTAAACATCTGATGGAGACTATAGGGATGCATACATGATTTTAACTAGCATGTGCTTTTGTCCTTTGCTCAGCAGCGATCGACATCAGCACGCGCTTAAGTGCCTTGATGAAATGAGGCCTAAAAGAATTACTGCATCTTTTTTTTGTCCTCAAATTCGCCGGTCTCCTTTATGAGAAGCTCTGTGGGAGGAGACTTGGGGCTGTCCACATTGGACACTAGAAAAAAAAAGCCATCAATGAAGAAAAGCAATAGTTCTTTACAATTCTGGTCCTGGTATGTCCAAAATGAAATGGCAACCATCGAACAGGAATAGCACCCTTTGTTTTGCTTTGTGTCAGGAAGTTGGTGCTGTCGGCTGATACCGTGCAAGAATGCAAGTACTCTTGAGTAAAAGATTGCAGTGATGATGTTCTGTAGCTGTCTTAAGGTAAATACAATTTTTCTTTCAGATTCTAAAAGTTTTGATAGACTTGGAGCTTCTTTCCAAGTCTATTCCCCTTCATTCCGGTGTTCTGTTCAGTTTGATAATGATGGATGTTTTTCTTATTTTTCTTGCCAGTGATCTTTTAAATTTACCTCTGTTTAAAATATTACTAAATAGTACTTGAGTAACATTCTTCACCTCATTCTCTGAGGTTTGCAGTTATAAGCATAACTGCCATCCCTGCAGAGATGTAGGAAATTGGGAAGCTAGAGATAGATGTTCCAAGGTATTTAGGCAGTAAAGGTGTAATCAGAGTGCCCATGCCAGAAGTGGCATATCTTCCATCAGCATGAGTGGCAGCTGGACCCCTCAGCATTTTTGAAAGTACGCCTAAGAGCCTACTGGCATCTTAAGTGCCTGAATACTTGAAGAAATTCTGTCCCAAGAGGCTTACTTCAGTCATGAGGATAGCCATCAGCAGGGTGAAAATGGCAGAAGCATCTTAACTCTCAGTAGCTGCTCAGAGCACTACCTGCAAAAAATAGCATTGAGAAGGTAGAGAGGAAAGTTCCTGCTTCATTTTCAGATGGAGTACTTCTGGATAGTATGAGAAACTAAAAAAGAAAAAAACAAAGTCAGAATTGCTCTTAAATGACCCTTCCTCCATTTGCCATCTCACTGGTGAGTTTAAATGAGGATGAGGTACTGATTTACTTCAAGTTGATGCAAGGTTATGCACGTTTTCAGTCCAAAAAGTTCTGTAGTTTTTGAAATCGGTCTCCAGATACTGACTTGGTAGGTGAAATAGTATCGTGTGAGTTTTGGCTATATTCCATTAAAATGTCATAGGTCTTCAGAGTGTTCAGATATTTGTATTGGTCACACACTGATTTATGCAAATCGCATTGTGGTTGATAATCCTCCTATAATATCTAGAATTCCATGGCAAAGATAAATTTGGGAATCTTAGCAAGCTTGCAGTTTATAAAGCGGAGGTTAAATTGGAGTGCAAGTATAGTAACACGTCAAAAAACCAAAAAAGCTGCAGAAAGCCTGATGGGGTACTTCCTTAATGCACTGATGGTTTTCCTGTGGAAATCACCAGTTCCTGCACGATATTGGCCTCCAGATATCACACAAGACATGATCATGTCACTGTATCACTCTTCTAAACTTATAACCAAGAGTAGATTAAAACATACGGTTTTATCTTCATATACATTGCTTTACCTTCAAGCTTTGGGCTAATGATACTGCAGAAATTAGACTCGTGGCAATGCCTTTAGGAAGTTTTCCAAAGTATTGCTACTTAACTAATTTGGATTGTATTCTAATGTTTGTCAGTGAGCACTAGTGATTTCTTTTCCACTAACATACTTTCTCATGAAAAATATGCTAATAGTAAATTTTAGAACTGCCTGAGAGAGTCAGTTTCAGCAAATCTCTCAAATTTTTTATTAAAAAAAGGAAAAATGTATTTTGAGTATCCTGAAATAATTGTAAAATGTAATTGGGATATTTTAATTCAAAGTAACTTTTAATAGCCAACATTAGCTTATTTATATTACAAACTTTGCAGTATTTCAAAGGATCAAATCTTATTTTAGTTTCTGATCTATCGATATTTCTTCATGCTTATTGAGATTTTAACATTTAGTGTGAATTCAAACATGCAAAAAAGGTATTTTGCAACAAACTCTGTGTGCTTCCAGGGAGAGCAGTACGAAAGAAAACCTGTAGGGAAGAATCAGACTTTTCTTTTAATAGTCTGGCAAGAAAGTCTGAGTTAGTGGTTCACTTTAACTTTAGGCTTTTGTTTTTCTTTGCTTCTGTATATGTGTGTAGGAAAGAGACAGAGTGCTTATGGTTGTGATTTTTAGAACCTGTGTTCTATTCCTATTTGATCCAAGTTCTTAGTGTGGATAAAGAGTGTAGGTGTAACATAATTGCGCATCTTCAAGAATCTGATGGCTGTGCTTATTTGAACTTCCACCACCTTACAAAGGACACAGTTAACTAACTGCAAGCTCGAGGTGATCTTTTTCACACACACACACACACAAAGAAAACCACTGTGCAGTAGGTTTGAATATTCCACAAACTTACAATATCTTAATCAGTAAGATGCTTGGGGAAAATGGGGAAATGGTGAATGTGTCATCTTCTCTGATGAGCTGGAAAACAGGCCTGTCCAGTGGAATTTAGTGGAATCTGCTTAGTGTATATGGAACTTGCCAGTGTGGCCTGATTTTTTTTCATTATTATTCTTATTTTTTGTTTTTTTGTTTTTTTTTTAAATTAACTATTGATTGCAAGAAGTGAACTGTTTAACTTAATTTCTGTTCAGGCTCATTGACCCATGGCAAGTTTGAGTTTTAAAGAGGGTTTGATTCGACAAAAGAATGTTGAAAAACTTCAACTGAGGCTAATGGTGCCTTTTTACCTGAGAGCGAAAAGCTGAAAAGCACATATTGAAGGAAGACACAGTCAATTTGGAAAATAAATGTATCCCTACCATGCTTATCATTTCAGACAGGTAAGCCTGTCTCTTTTGCTAATTTTCACTGAACAGGGCCATTCTTGTCTTCTGGAAAGCAAGATCTTTATAATGTAAATAGTTGTATTGATTTTTTTTTTCCTTCCTCTGTAACTAATATGTAATAATCCAACACACTATTTCTGTTAAATGTTTTACAATAAGGCCGCTGCATGCCTAAAAATGGTTGACCTCTGACCTTTTCCTAAGTCAGTCACATGCTGAAAAGGAGGGTGCTGGAGGTTTCAGTGTACATATAGAATCATGTATATTTAGTAAATTGCGTAAGTGGGACTTAAGGCCAGTATACATTAAGCCACAACAGTAACAAAGCTCCAGATCTTAACTAGCAAAAACAACTGTTCACCTTGCCATGTCCATCCTGTAATAAGATCTAAGTTGCACCTGCCTGTAGTTCTGCATGATCAGACTTCAAAGTATAACTAACAAGATCTGTAATGTATCGGTGTTGATAAACATAGATGTACAAAAAAAAAAAAAAAAAAAAAAAAAAAAAAAAAAAAAAAAAAAAAAAAAAAAAAAAAAGAAAAAAGAAAAAACTTGACCAACAAAAGAAAATCAACAACAGCAACAGTTCAGTGTCAAGACTGGAAGATGAGACATGTCTGATTTGGTTGCACAGTTATAGCTGAAAAGAACAACCAGTGTCAGTCAGCGTAAATGGACTGCAGTAGTGACATTCGTTAAGGAACCAACCTTATTTCCATTTCTGTTTTTACCCTGTTTTGCTTTGAATGTCTGTTGTTCCCTGTGTGTAGTACAGGGGAGGACAGAGCCTCAGTCATCAGTGTTTTATGGGTCAATGTTGCATCAATGATTTCTGATTTCTGTTTGTTTAGCAATTACTGAACTAAGATGGGAATCTCACGTTCTCCCACGTGTCAAAAGGAATCCTGTCAGAGCTTCCTCATGAGGATACTCTTCTCACTGCTGTCTTGACTCCTGTCGGTTGAATGACTTTGCAGTGTTCCCAATAAACAGCACAACGCAGCAAACTGTATTGATTGGGGGCTTCATTACATGGGTGTTGTGCATCTGGACTTTCACAGGGGCTCAAAGTCACGCAGGGACAGGACTCAACTGAAATATGGTATGTACTCTATGCATGACGCCTATATTACACCTTTATGACCTTATAGTGGTAAAACTGCTGATCTTTACAGATGTGGATTTGGACCATCTTTTTCTTGGAGGAACGTTGTAGTGAACCTCGGTTCTTATCCCACAAACCACTCGCTCCTATCCAGAGCAGCTAAGTGGAAGTCAAAGCGGTGCGAGGGCCTTCTGGGTGGCCGTGCACAGGGGTGAATTTCATGCTGTTTGAATGTGATCTTGCCAAAAAGCCTGTATGTCTAGCAGGGGAGACTGTGACTGTTCTATAAGGAGTGTTTGTGTTGTTTACTTTAAAACAAGCTTTGCTAATTAAAATAGTGTATTCTGGAGTCCTATTTGAATGGCATGAAGAGTATCAATGAAGAAGATACAAAGTAAGCTTGTACAGCTCTCCTGGCTTCTTATTTCTTTTCCCTCAGCCCATGCTACGGGACACAGATAAAGCTGTAAATATGTGGAAGTTCCCAGGATTACAAAATCCATTTAGTGCTCCTTCTGACGTGCTTCATATCCTTAATCCTGTAAACCAGCATTCATTTAAGAAGTATTTACAGCACTACAGAAATGTAAAGGGATCTCAATGCATATGAGACTCAGACTTTTTGCCTTTAAGTAGCTGAAGAGTTTATTCCTCTGGTAGCTTGCGTAAAAATATTGGGGAAAAAATGACCACATGACTGGACAAAATGAAGAAAAATTTCCAAGTAAAACCTAGTCCCTCTCCCATCTCTTCCCCCATTGAAACAGGTAAAACAAATTCAAGCCAACAACAAGAAAAACCAAAACCAAACAAAACAAAACCACCCCAAGCCACCACACCAACTGCAGTTACTTCTTGGGGACTGATTTTTCACAAAGTTGAACACACTTCACTCCAAGTGAAAAAAAAAACCAACAAAAAGGAGAGAGGTACTGCCTTTTGGAAAACATTGCTTTCTCAATTCCTGCACAAGCTATCTGTGCCCATTATATTTCCAAGCAAGCCAAACCATAATACACAAAGGACATTTTTATGTTTGGATTTATCATGTGCAGAGATGGAAAGAAAAATCACAAACAGCCTTCTGTTGAACCAATTTGAAGAGGAGGAGCTATACAAAAGAATGAATTAAAGTGAGGGTGAATGAGTTTACTGTGAGGGTGGTGAGGCACTGGAACAGGTGGCCCAGAGAAGCTGTGGATGCCCCATCCCTGGAAGTGTTCAATGCCAGGTTGGATGGGGCTTTGGGTGACCTGGTCTGGTGGAAGGTGGCAGGGGAGTTGGAACTAGATGATCTTTAAGGTCTCTTACAACCCAAACCATTTGATGATTCTGTGAAAGCACCTTGTAAGCACTGTAAAGAAAAAATATTCTTACAGTTGTTGGTGCTTAGATGCCATTTCAAACATGCTGTGCAGAGCTGGTACTCTTACTCTGACAGGACAATGATCAAGGTCTACTCTTCTCCCAGTTTGTATATGCAGAGATTGGCTAAGCTACAACATAGAATACAAACCTCTGATTTGCAGTGGCTAGGGAATTTTGGCTTTGTGATATTTACTGCAAAATGGGAAGGATAGGGACCAGCTTTTTTGTTTTACTGAGTACCTTTTGAGACAATTGAAGATTCATCTTTTTGGAGAGGTTTGCCCTTTTCAGGAGTCAGAATTTTTATAACTGTCTTTCAGTGATTTACACATCATTGAATCCAGGTCTGAAGCTGTAACTGTAATTTAGTTTCAAATAACCCAGAGTCCTAAATTCCAGAAAATCTGAAGTTGTACTTGAACAGGATGGGTCTATCTCCTATAATGTTCCTTGGTATTCAATGGAAATACCTTTTGTAGCAACAGACCAGCCTTGGAATCTTTCTTTAGTCAGCTTGCATGATGGCTGAAACATCTCTTGTTTGGTAAGGGTGAGTATGTACTGCACGCTGATGAGCTGTAGCAAATCAATGGACTCAGCTGTGTTGAAGAAGAATTGAAGGAAGATCAGAGCACCTCTGCAAAACTCCCCCTCCCTCTCCGCTTGAGACAAACGGAGGGGATGAAGGTCAGTGAACAACCTTTGTGCTCAAGCCAACCCGCATTCGCTATGGTGTTGTGAGGCCCACTTAAACACTGAGACCAGTTCACAGTCCCCTGACAATATGTATGGCTCTTGTGATCTGGAAGTGGGGGTCACCTTCTAGTTGATGGCAGAGTTGAAGTTTCACTTCTCCTGTGGAACCCTCTGCTGGAGGGTGCTCAGTTTTGGCTCTGTTTCTACGTGCGCACTGATGCTTAGAAAGCAACTATTCTGCAGGCTCCATTTGGTGCCCTGTGACTGGGACTTTCTTCAAATACATAAAGACCGAGGTTATCTTGCTTTTCAGCGTGCTCTCCCAAACCCTCTGTTAATAGTACAGCTCGGAGCCTGAATTGTAAATCTGCCATGCCTCCAAAAATACATGATTATCAGTATAGTGTAAGGAGACAGAGAGGAAGTTTAGCTGCTTAAACTAATGCTGATTTCCTAATGTATTTGTCTTATTTTGAAATTGACTGCTGGGAAGGAGTAAGTGGTGTTTGTCTCCTGAAGTTTCTGTATGATGTTCTGTCCACATTCCCAGAGCACTTATATATGGAATAGTAATTAGGGTGCTGGAGAAAATAGCTCTTTTTGAATCTGTCTATTTAATAGACAGACTGGGGCTTTTGTTAAGTAAGTCCCATTATGGAGAGTGGCTGACTGTTGCTGTCTGTAAGATTTTAGCCTTTCTTGCATCATAAGCCCAGAACTAACAATGGGGGCATTTAATGTTTATCTAGGCTAAATCTGAAATGTGTGAAATTATTCCCACCTCTACTTCACATCTAACATTGGAGAATAAGGGGAATGACCTTTGATTTTTACAAACTCATGTGGCAGAAATTATAAAGAAGTAGCCACTGCAAAAAAATACCCTTTCCATTTTCCAGAATAATTAATGGTTTAATGTGTGGGTGAGGTAAAAAGCTGTACAATGACCCCTTCCTGCTGTTAACCCTAGTTAGGTACAGACATATTTGATGTTATACAATTAAGCTGAGTTAGTGCTTAGGAAATGGGTGGCAGATACTATGAAAACATCTTTAAGTCTTGATTTGTCATCAACAAATGTTCAGAAAGATCACCTCTGGAATTTTTTGTCCTGGAAGATATGTTTATGCCCATGCTTTGCTGGATTTGTCCTCAGCATTATCTAGATGACATTCCTGCTCTTGGAGCAGTCTTACCTTTTCAAGTTCAGTTGCATCATCTTAGAAAACAAAAGATATGTTTTAAGTGTTCTCATTAGCGTGCTAGATCACAGCTTTTGGTTTTCTTCTTTTTTTATATGAATAGCTACCCTAAGTAGGTTAATAGTAAAAGTGAAATTCCTGAAGGTACGTCACCACAGGGTGCAGTTAAATGTGCCCAACTCACACCTGTTTTCCAGAGAGCAGTCTGCCTTTCAGGGAAAGATTTGTGGATGTAGGTGTTCACGGAGGAATGGAGACTCTTTTTTAATATTAGCCTCAACCCAGAATTAACAGGGTTTGAACACAGATAAATGAACACAGAGTATGTAGAAAAGCTCTCTTCAGTAAAACTGGAAGTACTCTAGGGCCCAGTACGTAACTGGGTGGACTGAATGATGAAGCTCTGGTTTTAAAATCAATGAACGTTATGAGAAATAGTCCAGGAATCACCCTCATGGCTGAATACCACGGAATTTCAGAGTTCCAAGCAGCCAGAACATGGTCCAACTTCTTCAAAAGCCTAATGCCATGTAACAGATCAGCATGCATAGCTGTATTCTCAGAGCAGGAGTCCTCTGAGATTTTAACGTATGTCTTTCTGAAATGTCAATTAGTTGAGGGATTATTGTGATTCTCTATCCAGGAAAACACTAGGTTTTGGCAATGTGCAGATCTCATCTTTTTTTCACCAGAAAAAAAGAAAAGCAACATCTTGAACAACACTGTGACACAATACCATGCTGCTGACTGCAGGTGGGTCAGTGGGAGAATGCTGGCCAGGTTTCAGAACACTTGTACTCAATTTTAGCTTTCTAACTCTGTTTTGTCACAAGCACACAACAGGGTTGTGGACATGTCAACAAAATTACAGCATGTATTTCTAAATAATTCACATTGCCAACAGTGTTGTGTGATTTCTGAAATATATGAAGTAAGTTTCAATTTCCCATTTTGGCCATCATTACTAGCACGAGCAAACTGACAAGATAACCAAGCTGTTCATCAATTTTAGCATTGGGTTTTTAAGCCTTTAACACAGAGAAGAAGGTAAACGCTCACATGTACTGCAAAAATTCACTGTCACTGTTATGTACCACCGAATCCAGAGGGACTGTGATTCCACATCAAATTTGCACTGTGTTGCAACCAGTTCCTGGGACCATCCAACAAACAGGGTGGTGTATTGGGGAGGAAATTAAAAAAAAAAAAAACAGAGTTTGCAGTGCAAAGAGTTTTGGGGTTTTTTTAAAGCTGTTGGAAGAAGGCAACCGTGGTTATTCCAGCTTCTCCTCTGTGTTAGATCAGATCCCTTATCTCAGGTTAATGTTGCACTCAACTTACTCCTCTGAATGCAGCATTGCCGAGCTGTAGAGACGCAGCTCCTTCAGCAAGGAAGACGCACGATACAGGTGAAGAGTGCCACCTAAAGGCAAAAATGTGCTGAAGGCTCCAGCAAGAGCAAAATTGAGCGAACCCTTCAGCCTGTAAATCGTCTGCTTGTTGCATTTCTTCTCCAGCCAGACTGACCCTGGACAGTTCATCGTCTACTTGATGGTCTGGAGGATTTCTTGGACTACATTTTCAGTAAGTTTTAGCTAATTTTTCTTTGTTTTCCAATAAATTTTGTGTATTTGTGCTTAAATTTTGTGTA
>WHYT01014701.1:178444-194471 GCA_009806455.1 Tetrax tetrax
AGGAATCACCCTCATGGCTGAATACCACGGAATTTCAGAGTTCCAAGCAGCCAGAACATGGTCCAACTTCTTCAAAAGCCTAATGCCATGTAACAGATCAGCATGCATAGCTGTATTCTCAGAGCAAGAGTCCTCTGAGATTTTAATGTATGTCTTTCTGAAATGTCAATTAGCTGAGGGATTATTGTGATTCTCTATCCAGGAAAACACTAGGTTTTGGCAATGTGCAGATCTCATCTTTTTTTCACCAGAAAAAAAGAAAAGCAACATCTTGAACAACACTGTGACACAATACCATGCTGCTGACTGCAGGTGGGTCAGTGGGAGAATGCTGGCCAGGTTTCAGAACACTTGTACTCAATTTTAGCTTTCTAACTCTGTTTTGTCACAAGCACACAACAGGGTTGTGGACATGTCAACAAAATTACAGCATGTATTCCTAAATAATTCACGTTGCCAAGTGTTGTGTGATTTCTGAAATATATGAAGTAAGTTTCAATTTCCCATTTTGGCCATCATTACTAGTACGAGCAAACTGACAAGATAACCAAGCTGTTCATCAATTTTAGCGTTGGGTTTTTAAGCCTTTAACACAGAGAAAAAGGTAAACGCTCACATGTACTGCAAAAATTCACTGTCACTGTTATGTACCACCGAATCCAGGGGGACTGTGATTCCACATCAAATTTGCAGTGCAAAGAGTTTTGTTTTTTTTTTAAAGCTGTTGGAAGAAGGCAACCGTGGTTATTCCAGCTTCTCCTCTGTGTTAGATCAGATCCCTTATCTCAGGTTAATGTTGCGCTCAACTTACTCCTCTGAATGCAGCATTGCCGAGCTGTAGAGACGCAGCTCCTTCAGCAAGGAAGACGCACGATACAGGTGAAGAGTGCCACCTAAAGGCAAAAATGTGCTGAAGGCTCCAGCAAGAGCAAAATTGAGCCAACCCTTCAGCCTGTAAATCGTCTGCTTGTTGCATTTCTTCTCCAGCCAGACTAACCCTGGACAGTTCATCGTCTACTTGATGGTCTGGAGGATTTCTTGGACTACATTTTCAGTAAGTTTTAGCTAATTTTTCTTTGTTTTCCAATAAATTTTGTGTATTTGTGCTTAAATTTTGTGTAAATCGCTCCCTGCAGCACAGGGCATGACAAGAAAGATGGTCAAATAAGCAGAATTGAGAGGTAGATGATGGCGGTGCTAAACCTATTGGGGGTGTGGGTAGATGTGGACGACATCAATCTCTTCAAAACTATTTGGAGTCGTGGAAGTAAAAGGCCACAAAGAATTTAGGCAATTACCTTTTACAAATTTTTCACTGTCTGGTCTGTGTCCAACTTGAAACTACATAGTGAAAACATCTTCCAACAGAGCATGCAAAGATATGTCCAAATAGACATACTGTGTAAGCAGATTTCTCAGCCATCAGATAGAAGTACAATTGAACAATGCTATCATGCTAGGAAATTGCTTTGTGTCAAGTTCTTTTCTCTGCAAATCTCTGCTCCAATTGTTTTCTTTTTATGTCCATTTGAACAGAAGGACATTCTCTGAACCATACCTTAAATATGCCTTCCTTCAATTTCTGGTAATATTAAAAACAAGATGGAGCTTTCTGACTTACCACAGTAGCTTTTGGAATCTGCACGTAACTCTTTTCTGGCTAAATGACTGTATTTAACACAAAGCAATTCCCAACCAGGAAGACGTTGCCAATCTCTCTTTCATGGTGTCTGAGGACTCCTCTTCAGTGGACTCTGCTGCGATGGTATATGGGTGCTCTCCAGCCATTCCACCTACACTCAGGTAGTATGGAGTAACAAGAGAAAGGCACACAGTGAAACTGGAGAAAAAGTAATTACATATCTGTAATGGTAACTGTTTCCTAAAAAAAAAAAAAAAAGATTGCCTAAAAAAAAAAAAAGAAAAGAAATCTGAATATGTTACTGGCTCTGTTTCCTGTGTTTCTTGCTTAGGAGACTGACGTGTCTTATGTCCAGTGGGGTGTATAATGTAGTCACATCTGCCTTGTTATCCAGGAACAATCATAGAATGGTTTGGGTTGGAGGGGATCTTCAAAGGTCATCTAGTCCAACCCCCCTGCAAGAAGCAGGGACATTTCCCACCAGATCAGGTCGCTCAGAGCCTCATCCAGCCTGGCCTTGAATGTTTCCAGGGATGGGGCATCTACCACCTCTCTGGGCAACCTGTGCCAGTGTTCCACCACCCTCATTGTAAAAAATTTCTTCCTTATATCCAGTCTGAATCTACCTCCCTCTATTTTAAAACCATTACCCCTCCTCCTATCACAATAGTCCCTGCTAAAGATTTTCTCCTCATCTTTCCTATCAGCCCCTTTTAGATTCTGGAAGGCTGCTATCAGGTCTCCCCGGAGCCTCCTCTTCTCCAGGCTGAGCAGCCCCAACTCTCTCAGCCTGTTCTCATAGGAGAGGTGCTCCAGCCCTCTCATCATCTTTGTGGTCCTCCTCTGGACTGGTCCCAACAGGTCCATGTCCTTCTTATGCTGGAGGCTCCAGAGCTAGATGCAGTACTGCAGGTGGGGTCTCACGAGAGCAGTACCACCGAACTATAGGGAGATCTACCTTATCATAATATTAATTAGTCCTTACCTCTATAACAACTTCTTTAGCAGTGGAAGTAGTCAGGAGTGGCAGACTGAAGCTGAAAGAAATCAGACATGACTATTGTAATACTGCTTTAGGTTAAACTTTCCTTTAGATCTATACAGTTGAACCTGATGCGCCCACACAGAGCAAACATTATGACATTTTAAAAAACATTAATCTTGCCAACTGATATAGTTTGTATCTTCTGTTTTTAAGCACTAGTGCACTTATTTATTAGGGTCTACTCCATCAGCTCAGGATATGAGCTCTCTTAAAGATAATAGCATTCAGTAATTATCACATCTCTCATTTCACCATGTCAGAGAAGCCGCTTAAAATGATGATTCCTGCTACATTGCCTGTAAGAAGTGTATTACAAGTAAAGAAAAAAATGTTATTGCATCAACATTGCAGTCTTGCTGTGAGGAGCTAATGACTTTGCACTTCACAGTTAAGTGCATGCAGAGAATTAATATTTTCACTGACTCGATGGTGTAAGTGATGTACAGTTAACACACAGGGAACAGCTACATAATATAAAAAGTGCCTATGAGAGCATTTTTTTTTTCTTCACAAAAGAGCATTAAGCAGAAGAGCAGTCACAGCAATAACAACATAACAACTTAACTTAAAAATTGCAATTAATTCACCAAGCTAAATGAAAAATATTTCCTTACCAAAATTTTTTAAAACAGAATCCAGTAATTGCCTGTCTCAGGCAATGAGTTACTATCAGGTGTTTCTTCAACTATGAATTACCTACTATGTGCGCTATGTGTGAGTAAGTAATATCACAATGCTTAATATTTTCAAAGGCTAGTTAGGAAAGTAAAGGCAGCAGTTGATTTAAATTAGTGTGGTGCTTTGGGAAAATATCAGTGGAAAGATTTTGAAACAGTAGCTTTTTTTTTTTTTTTACAACCCAACATTGAAACATGGCAATAGACTTGCCCACAGGTCACTGCAATGCCGAGGGTATTTTATGTTCTCTTCCTTTCGTTCTTTTAACGAATGAGGAGTACAGTTGTCTCAGTAGTAGTAACAAATTAATCTACCATAGTGGCTTTTTTGCAATTACTCGAGTCTTTGTGTGAGAATGCATTAGATATTTTTAGGAGTTTTCATGTTGAAGGAGAATAAAGCAGGTTGTTAAGAATGTGGGACAACCGTTTCAGCCAAGCTGTGCGAGTACCCAACACTAACGAACCGATACGCTGCCGGACTGCTGAGCGGCCGGCGGGAACAGCTCTGACGCTACAGGCAGTTCGGTTGCTGACGCCGTGTTCAGCGTTTTGAACTGATGAATGAACTCCCGAGAGCCATGCCAGTTACAGTCATCACCGTTTTAGGAAATACCAAGTTTAATGAGGACAATAGAACAGAGCAATACCTGCTAATTGGAAGCAGTCTCCCTGCAGGCAAATGGTTGTAAATAATACCAAACCAGAACTTCACTTTCAGCCCAGGTCAGAAGTCAGTTCAATACCACATATGCTGTTGGAGCATCAGGCTTTTGGAACCTTACGTAAGATGACCCCTGAAACACCCAGCCATCTGCATGTGCATCAGGGTAGGGAAGAATGGAGAGCTGGGGACGGTCAGCACGTTGTCCCACCGTGTGAATACAGGCGTGCTGGTTTTGCACTGCAGAGAAGCCGTGGACTCCCCATCATTCCTCTCTGTGCCAGGAGGACTTCTCATTTTCTGCAGTGTTCTGAAAGAAATTGCCGGTTTGGTGGTTGTGACCTTTGATGCCAAATAATTCAACTTGTGTGTTTTCCTTCAGCTGGTGCATGAACCCTGAGGTTCAGTAATGTGAACTGGAATGTTTATTGTCCCAGACTAAGAACTAGTCTTTGGTTTGCCCGTGGGAGGCCTCTTCTAACTGATTCACATGGCTCTCACCTACCCATTCAGACAGTTTCGAACTTAAGAAACTCAGGCAGGCATCTCCTAAGGCTAGGAAAGACAATTATTGTTCTTCAGCTGAGCAGGACTTACAATAGCAATTAAAAGAACTAACGTGATGGTGATAAAAATGTGGGTGCTGTATTTTTATCCTTTAAAGTACCTTTTAACCCTTTCCCTCCACATTCTTGACACACTAAAATCTTGTCCTCCCCTTCAGGACAAAAATGTTGCAAGAGCAGACTCTACCTAGTGTGGGGCACTACACTCTCCTCCTCATCTCAGTCATGGATGCCGCAGCAGCGTAGAGTTAAGACTGAGTTTCAGATTTTTCTTCTTGAATGTTTAAGTCACTTGACTTAAAGCGTCTGTGGAACAGTCTGTGGTTGGCAGCAAAGGGTGTTTCTGAGACAGAAAAGAGTATCTACAGTGTTAAGGCAGTTACAAGCGGGCAATACACTAAAATATATGCTTTTGGATTATTGTTCTGCTAGTATTCTGTAATAGAAAGCACTCCAGCAGTGTCATAAAAAATATCCTCTGGACCCCTTCTTGGGTAATAATTACAAAACTAATGGTAACAAGGACTTTACTCTGAGCTTTAGTAGGCATAGTTAATCAGTGCAGCTCCATTGACTTCAGTGTATTTATGGCAATATCAGTAAATGATCTTACTTGCAACGCCTCCCTCAGAGAAAAACCACATTGCATTCCATTTTCTAAAACAGAATAATTCTTGTACGCTTCCTAAGTTTCATACCATATTTGAACATTGCAAGTATTAGTTAGGAACACAGACGAACGACACTGGCATTGCAGTAGAGTAATGCACTTAAAAGAAACAAAAACTGTTTTAAAACTAGATTTTCTAGGTATGAAATAAAGTGGATGGTGCACCATCGGTGAAAGCAACTCCCAAGGAAACCAAGAATGAAGTAATATCATCCCCACTCCTGGAGCAAGAGCGTGGTCATGCCACAGAATTCTAACCTCCCTGAATCTGGAAATTTTTATGAAAGCTGCAAGAAAGGAGTGTGTGTACAGGACTGTCAGGACAGAGTCTAAGTGCAGGGTAGCATCAGACAGGCAAGACAGGAAACTACCATGTGCTGCTGCAAGGGATAAGTTTGTTTTCTTAACTGTTTAAGTTCCAAAAGCAGATCACATTGTCACTCTGTGTGGGACACTTGTGAGTCAGTTATCTGCAGTGAAGTCTCCTGTACCACGTCAGATTACACGAGGGAAGAAGATTGCAGGTGCAGTGATATAACAGAAAACAGAAAATCCCTGTTCTGGATTGGAGTGGGTCAAGAGGAAGCCAATGTGTACAACTCAGATGACTGCTGATTTGTTGATGGCTCATGTATATGGTACTTTTTTAAATTATGAAGACTTCTCTACAGGTTTTTTAATTATAATTTCCACCCAAGAAACATGAGGACAACTCTTACCTACAAAGGAGTTGAGAAGAAAAAATACCCACCTATGCAGTGGAATTATGGAAGGAATTCCTCCTCTTTTTTTTTGCGTTTTCAAAATTACGTCGTAAGACTGCTCTGGTCCTCCTTTGTTTTCTTTTTGTAAGTACTTTCCTTCTGAGTACCATTTTATGTATAGCGACACTCAGAGAACTCCAATTTAGGGCCCAACAAACAAGAAAATCTTGTTTTTTCCTAATTGCAAGGTACATCTGCTTTCAGCCCCCAAATTTGGGTTGTCTACTCATGGAAGAGCAACCACAGCATTTGACTTGGGTGTGCAGTCACTCAGTCTGCTTGAATAATTCCAAAGACTGAATAACCAAACTATATTTGTTCGGAACAAACATGAGCCATCCCCAGGCTCATGTTTATTTACACACACTACTGATCAGACCACTTAAAAAATAAGTTTGCAATTTACATGCATAGAAGTCATAAATCAGAGGGCGGACTTCTCCAGCCAAATACTTCAGAAACTTTTGAGCTAATGTAGCTTCATTTCTCAGCCTTGTTCCACTCTCCAGGTAAGTGTCCTGAGCATTGCTGACATTGACAGCCTACTGTCAAAAAGAAGATAGTTGATTCATATGCCATGTCTGCTTCTCTTTAGAAGAAAGAAAAACGATAACGTAATAATGGAACTTGTCAGGCTTGTATAAAATACACTGCTCATAATGGTATAAGGCAGACATACCAGCAGTGAATACAAATCTTAAAGACTTTTTTTTAACATATTTCCCCAGGAACTGTGAAAAGGTAAGTTCTTCAAATTTTCAGTGATCTCCAGATAAATTCATTTTCCATAATTCATGTTTTTACGCTCATTCTTCCACAGCCTAAAAATGTGGTTATTTTCCTCCAGTGATTTCATATCTAATATATTCCTACAGCCACCTAGCAATGATAAGTTCATTCAGATTAAAATAAGAAATGAAAAATATATTCTTTCATATTTCATTTCCTGCATGTGCCTAACATATAGTTAAGTTTGCTTGTTTAAATCTCTGCCTGATAAGCCTTGGAGACAATGGCTCTATTTAAAAGTTGTAAAGGAAATAATTGACATCAATTTTTTTCCTGTAGTAGAAAAGAGACTTCTCCCCAACTGCATCCAGCTAAGGGTTTGGGCCAGCATCTGATCTCATAGTACATACTAAACCGCTTTCTCTTAAGCTTCATTTTAAACTGTCATACAATCCAGGTAAGTTAGTGATAGACCTGGCCACACTGCATTTAGGAACATTCCCCTGAATTTATTTATTTATTTTGTTTCCCAAACCAGGAGATTAATAGAGGGTGCTAGACACTCCCTATTAATTATTTTTCACTTTGGTTTTTTCTTCCTTTTTCTTCCTAATAGTTACATGTGGTTATTTCTTCCTTTTTCTTCCTAATAGTTAAATGAAAGCTGGCCAGCTTCTGCCTCTGTCTGTGAGGCTTCCAAGTCAAGAATCACCATGGGTTTTTAAATTATAATGACTCCCTCAAACCCTTAAAGTATTAGCATTTTCCAGATTGCCAGGCAAATACCATTTAATGGGCAAGCCTCACAGAATTACAAGTGTGTCTAGATTAGGCTTCTTCAATTTTCCCAGTTCATCCCTGGCTAAATACAATCCAGTCACAGAGAGTGATGTGCCCATGCAGTCTTGGGGGGGAGCTGTCAAAATCAGGACAGCTTGCACCTCGCTCTTACTGACTGCAGGCCCTTTGTCACTAGACAACTGCCGTCTACGACAGGAGTAGGGAGCTCTAGCTCTCAAAAATCCTTGGTGCTGGCTATCTCGAGGACCATTCACTATTGATGGTCTGTAGAAAGGGCAGAGAGTGTCCCTACCGAGGAAGAACAATCTCTGAACACTTAAATGAAAAGTTCACTGCTGGGGAGAGATGAAGCAAAAAGTAGAGCATCCACTGGCAGAGAAACAAAATACTGAAGGGTCTGAAAAAACAACAGTAATTACAGAAATGAGCTATCTTTATGTAAGTCTATAGCTGGAGAAGGGTCAGCTTTTTCTTAACAATACACAAAAATTCAATAGCAAGAAAATGTACTACTGCTTCGTTCCCAAGCCCAGAAATAGTCTGCCATTCTTGAAATTGTCAAGGTACTTCTCTATGGAATTTTGGTACATGAAGGTCAGAAAATATGCTCTGGAAAAACCTATGTCAGTATTTTTCTCTGTAACTAATGGTAGTTTACCAATTCAAACCTCAGGTACACCTACTATGATATGTATCAGAGGGGACTAAGTGGTATTTGTAGTTGTGCAATAGTATAATCCAAGTAATAATAGCACTCCGTTAATGACAACCTCTATACATTTTTTCTTCTCCAGCTATAACTGGTAATGTGGTTATGATTTGCTGTCATGGCATGCTGTACGATTTGAATATACCCCTTCGACATATTTTGCACTCATGGTAAATGTGCCTTCCCTGGGGCATTATTATTTTCTATTTCCATGCAATGGGATAAATCACACAGAGAGATGGACAACACAATCAAATCTTAGAACAAGAAACAGAGAAAAATCACACGTTTTCTGCTTAAATGGGAATGAAACACTTTAAAAAGCTTATGTGAGGACTATCATTTTAGAATAAGTTTATTCTTTGCACCAGCGGTAACTAAAGAAAGACAACGTCTCACTGGTGGCTCTGTTTTCTTGTCACTCATGTCACGGCACAGATTGTGCTGTCCTGACACATAACAGACACTTGAATCAGTAGACTTTCCCATTCCTGACCCTACGTCTATCATGGATGTGTCTGCCTCCAGAGCTGCTGAGCGTGGCAGACAAGTACTGTGCCTCGAGCCTCATTACCAAATGAGAGACTGTCTGACAGCTCCCTGCCATGCTCCTCAGCCTGTCGCACCGACCCACGCTCTGACCCCAGTGCCTTGGCTCTGCTTTCCTGTCACAGGCTCTACACCCAGCCCTCCTCTGCACATCTCCCTCCGCGGGCCCCTGGCATGCAGTCACCCCAGCAACTCCAGTTCCAGCTACGCCCTCCGACCTTTGCAATGCACACCCAGTTCATTAGCTCTGCATCCAGCCCCAGCAGCTCTCGCTTTCAATCCGCAGGCTTTATGCGGGGAGGAAAGCAGGCAGAAGGAGCAGCCACGGCCTGAATTCTCCTTACCTGTTCAGGGTGAATGTACCGTCTCAGATGCAGGACACGGGACCACCTGATGGTTTTGCTGGTATGCAACCTCCGTCTCTCTTCCCTGATGACGCTGTGCCACGGACTGCCGTGGTTCACTGGGGAAAGAGGACGTATAAAGCGCTTGTGAATTTAACGATGGTGTGAAAAGGAAGGTACCACCGCGTGCTGTTACATCGGTCCACTCTGCATTGCTGTTTTTCATATTAATGGATTCAGCCACCATGGTTAATGACGATGACTGATTGTAATTGACATAATAAGATGCATTCCATGAGTGCAAAGTAGTTGGATTGTAATTAGTCATGTGATAAGTATACATGGTACATTTTATGCTTGGGTTCTTAAAAATACAAGCTGCCAAAAAAGGAGAATGAGGTACAGTTTCTTTCATTTTTAGGTGGCACAGGTAAATTAGTTAAAGTTGTGTCAAGCCAAAGAACAATGGAAGTTACTCAAAAAGATCAGAACATTCTTACGCTCTGACTGCACTTCTACACACTAAATTCTGTTGTAAATGTAGCCTGAAATGCTCCTTGTGTGCAATGCCCTGTAATTTCTAAACATGCTGAGTAAAGATTTTATTTAAAAGCATAAACTAGTGGTTCCACCATAAGGAAGTATTTTACAAAGAAGCCCTTTGAAATTTAAATAAGATAGTCTTCTACCTAACAATTTCAACAGTTGCAGGTAGAAAAGGGCATGTTTTAAATTCAAAATATTACAGGACATACTATGAAAGGTAGTGAAGTGAAAACAGATTAATAACTATTGTTATGTGTAGCCAGAAGAAAACCTTCCAGAGACTAAGCAAGAGTCTAATTCCTTCTGGACTACCAGTTCTCCTGTAGGAAGGGTTTGGGACTGGAAGTCAAAACTTCCGTACTTTGCACCAACTTTCCCGCATAACTCTGAGTGTATGTGGTCACGTCTCAGTTTTTCCTTCTTTGAAATGTGAATAATATTACTTCTCCTTATGTGTTGTGAGATTTAGCATATGAGTACAGTAACGTGGTTTGAAAGCTTCAAGAGGCAGCAGTTACACATGTCAAAATATTATCAGGCATAGAATGACCCACGAAGATATATAATTGGGATTATAAAGCTAGAATTGAAAATTAAGCACTTCATTAGCTCTTGACTCAAACTGTCAAGTATTCCCTTTATAGGGATTAAACGATGACCTGGCTTCTAAAAGCAAGAAACTTCTCCAAAGGCGTGTTTCTACTGCAAACTGTTTTCCATCTCTCCTTGTTCTAAAATTAATTTATGGCCAGGGGATACTAAAGAAATTTCTCTTTGAGGCTAATGACTGTCATAAATTCTGTTACGATTGCCAGTTGTGGAAATACTTAGTATAACAGCAACATGAAAAAGACTGTCCAATAATACTGCTTCATCTGCCTCACACTTAAATAATTCCCAGTTAACACAGAGTAAAATGTTGTTAAGAGAAGCAATGTGACACAGCTAAACAGATGTAGGAAAGATGCATCCAATAATGATTACATAATTATATTAATAAATATAATTCTTTTAATCACCAAAGTAAATGTGAAACTACAGCTGTTCACATGCAATTCTCACAGAAGTCAGAAAGAGTGGCTGGCATATATATTACTGAAGAGTAAGTTTACCAGAATAGAGAGATGCCACTTACCTCGTGTGATGAGCTCTCTTCTTCAAAAGGAACTGTCTTTTTTTTTTAAAGACATCTGATTTAAAATCCATGAGAGCAAAAGTAATGGGTAGTGATTACCAAAAAAGTACCATTACGATGAAAGCTTGGTGATTGTAAGCAACTAAGAAAGCAAGGTAAGGTCCTGAAAAAATGCCTGCACAAATTACAGATCAGGCATAGAATGACACACGAAAATATATAATTGGGATTATAAAGCTAGAATTGAAAATTAAGCACTTCATTAACACTTGACTCAAACTGTCAAGTGTTCCCTTTATAGGGAATTTACAGTTATTCCAGTAAAATTAAAAATAACCCACTTCAGTGGCCATAACTGTGTGAAAAGGTTGTAACTTCTGGGATGGAGCTTAGTTCCTTTAGTTTAAGGAAGGAAGGTTTGTTTGGTTAGGTGAAGAACTATTATCAGACACCCCAGCACGTGGCTTTTTAAAAGCTCAGTTTTGTACAAGAACTTTAAAAAGTATATTAAAATAATCTTACATAAAAACAGAGAGGCATTTCTTAGGAACGAGGCAGCTTTTTGGTCAAATTAATTCTCGGCTTTTTCTGGTAAATGTGAGTAGAAATTTAAATTACAGCAGTTTATAGAGTAAGTAGGGGAAACAATAATTGTGCCCTATAGAGTCAGATAATGGTCACTTGTAACATCAAAGTAAATCTGGAGTAATTCCGCAGATTTCAATGTAATTACTCTGGTGGAACTCTTGTAGAGAATGATACACTTCAGAGATTTACAGACAGATAGAAGAGGTTTTGGTGAGAATGGGAATAAATTCTAGCACCATTAAAAGGAGTACAGTATGTCTAAGGCATTAGATATATTTTCTTATTTTTGTTTTCTTTTGACTGTTTGGGAGTTCTTTTAGTACTTTTTGCAGGGATTCTACTTCTTTAATTCTGTGATTCTCTCACTGTTTCCTTGGAGTCTATCTTCAGCCTTTTTTTGCTGGTTGTTTCAAAGCATTTAAGGATTCTACAGACATGTTTGCATCAGTTTCTCTTATCATTATCTCTTCATCCATGGACATTTTAATCTTTACCAAGATATTTCATCACCTGTAAAGTCAGACATCTATTTATGTATGCTTTGCTGCTCCCAAAAAAATGTAATGACCCGGGTTTTGCCCCTGAAAAGATGGCACTGGGAATATAAAAAGCATAGAGAAAACACTAAGCACAATTTCCATGAGCAGAGAGTTTGTTACACTGTTCCTACAACCAGTGTTCTCAAGTGAATGTTATCAATGACAGAAACGGCAAAAAAAATTCTCTTAGATGTCAACAAAGAGAATTAGTGATAAAAAAGTTCTGGAAAAAAGTTGGGTTATGTTAACTTGGTTTGTATTTCTTTTATTGTTTTTGCTACCTTCTAATGAAAAGTACTGCAATTAATATATTCAGTTCCCACTCCTTCCAATTAGGTTTAAGATCACACATCTGAATATGCACTTATTCGCAAGTCAAAAATAGCAAAACTGTGCAATCCTTAAGGATTAGTATAAAAAACTTAGTTTCTGATCATTTCTATCACCTTAGAAAAGTGAGATTTGATTAGGCAGAAAAATTTATGTAAGTGGCCTTAGGAATTTCAACAGTGCTGGAAATGTAATAAAATAGTGCACAAGCTGTAAATGCTGGATCTACATGTTAGATTGTTTGCCTGCAGACATTCTCTTACTGAAACTGTCATTGTGCAACTTTCATGGCATGATATTAAAAACAGAAATAAAAGATGAGCTCCACATCATAGAATTTACCAATAGACAAGCAGAATTCCTTGTTGACAATGTGAGTACTCAAGATCACTGCAAAATATAAAGCCATCATTTGTGCAAGTCAGAGCCTTCTCCGTTTGAGGGAACTATGAAGCTCTTACCACGTTCAGCAAAATTCATACTAGCACTTGCACACAGGATGATGCTAAGTTGCGTTGCAGCAGTAAAGCGATTAATTCATTGAAGATAAACACAATGCTTTTAAATGTCAGAGAGCTACGACAAAGGAATATTCAAAATCCAAACTGTCCTTTGAAATTTGGCCAGCCAAGAGTCATCAATTATGGAATTACAGAAACACTACAATTTTGGAAAAAATTATCTCTTCTCCATGCCCCCGCCCCCCCAACTTGTCTAGACTTTGGTCTGTCCCTCCACACAATCTAGCTACTGTTGATGCAACAGCCTTTTCTTCAAAACGGGCTGTAGTCTGGGACAGCCTTTGTGTATTTCTCAGCCTCGGTGACCCTTCATCTCATTTCAAATCTCAAATAAAAACAACGCCTTTTCTCCTGCTCTCCCTATACATTTTAATGTCTCTCTTCCGCTGCTCTGATTTAACTCTTGACTGTAATATTCCCAAACAAAACCTTCATTAAGATAGACTCCAAAGTTAAATGCAGAAAGGACCTGTTTGAACAAGTACTTTCTGTCTGGGCAAGATTGTTCTCTACTGCATATTTAGTCTGGTTTTAAGTATCTAAAGCTAATTAGCTTCTGCAAATTATATTTTTTTGAAGATTATCCTCAAGAGCTGTAAGTCTTAGAGTAGGAAATACTTTTGTAATAAAATCTCTGATTTTTCTCAGTTTTACATGGTAGGTATGTAACTATACTCCCAAATATATTTCAAGCCTCTTTTCTGCAACTGTACTGACACAGGGCTAACAAGCACACTTTAAACCTCACTGGCATTAGCCTACTAGATGGATTACATTGTAGATGGGGACCAAAAATACTTACTTCCTTTTATTGGCATTCAGCCTCACCAAATGTTTGTAGGCAATATTCTCTTTGTCTCTTGATTGTCATTTAGCCAAAGAACATGAAATGGCTGAGAGTTCTAAAGGATTTGTGAATCAAGCTGCCAAACTTCAGACACCACTTATGGTGTACATTTTGAAAATAAGGTCCCTGTTTGGGCACCAAAACTGGGAGACACCCAAAATTAATTGTCGCTGTTGAAAACCCCAGACAGTCACTGTACTAAGTCTTAATATTTCTCAGAGATTTAATCTTTGTGGTAGCTGTTTCTCTTTCCTGCTTCTTTCTGAGTAACTCGTGTAATTTCCTTAGGATCTTTTAGATAATATAAGGATAACACTTAATGCCCTAATATAGTCTAATTGAAGAAGAAGGTGCTTTGCGGGCCAAGAACTTGTGTGTGAATTGCCCCAAGGTGCAGTTATATTGGGCTTTTTTTCTTTATGGTTTTCCTTAGTTGCAAAGTGTGACTACTCAGACTTAGTCTTCCTCTAAACTGACCTTTACATGTACACTGCAGCATGCCACACAATTTTTGACTCCCCAGTTACACATAAGCATGAGATTAAGGGAGGGCTCTAGTTTATGTACAGGTTTTGTCCTAATACCCAGCCAAGGTGTGGCCAGACGTGCATCCCAAAGCAGGAACTTGGAGGTGCTCTTGAATCCCTGTTTAGACATAGATAGAAGCACACCTGTTTATTAAGGAAGTTTCAAAAAGAACACCAGATAATGTAATTTGGCTTTTTTCTTTTTTTTTGTAAGCAAAATTGCAGTACACTAAGCAAAAGCTATGAGTAAATGATGCAAGATTTTTATGGTAGAGTAACTGCAGTATATTTATTTGCCAGACACACTCTGCAGAGGAAAAATTAAAGTTTGTAAGTCTTGTTAGCATGGAAACTTCCTGCGAACAGCCAAGGAAAAAGTCACACTCAGGAATCTACTAAGTTAAGTACTGGCATGTCAGTCTTTGCAGTAAATGTATGCTGTGTTCGTTACATGACAGAAGTACCACACTGACAAAAGGAATTTCATTTTTCCACAGTGGAGGCAGTCCAAGGCATTAGTCTTTGTGTACAATGTGTTATGTCTTTCTTTTAGTGATGTAAGACATTTCTAAAGTTATGACAATGTTTTCCATGTATTTGCATCCCTGTAAAATGCACAGTAGGTGAAAATGGAAACTATATTTTTCATTGATCCTAAGCTCCAAGTTTCCTTGTTGAAGATGTTTAATTAAAAAAAAAAAAATCAAACAGTCTAATGAGATAATTGTTAAGGCATTCACATACATTTATAAGGCTAAGAAAAATGCAGTCCCAAACAGATGCTCATTAGTAGAATGAAGAACAAGGAACCAAATCTTCTTTAAAGTCAATCACAATCAAATTTGCAGTCTTTTAAGTGAGGTGACTTTTTGGGGAGGAGACTTCTATATTCAGAGGCATACGCTAGTACAAGAAGACAATACTGCCTTATTATTTGGTTATGTTTTAACACACCTGTAACTCCTGTTTTACTCATGCCATTTACTTGACTTAGTAATTTATCTTAAAAAAATCCATATTCCTACAAAGAGTTCTTTCCATGCCCCATCTTCAAATACAGTAAAAAAGACAGAATATATAGTAACATGGGTAATGGCAACTATAAATTGAGCTGAGGCACGGAAGCAGAGGTTTAGGATAAAATCTACTACAGATTATCAACATCCATAAAAAAGAATTCTTATTTCAGTTAGACACTAATCTCTAGAAAAAGGGGGTGGGCCCATGTCATGGAATGTATAAATGTACAGAGACCTGGGTGAGCTCCTGTTGGAAATGTGGATACCAATATATTCACCTTAAAATCTAAGTAGATAGTTATCAACTTAAGCAACTTGTATTACAAGAAAATAATATTTAAATAACATAACTAACATTTCAGATTACTGTAGCCTCTTAAAATGTTAATTAGTTCTCCTACTCACCTTTTATTTTTGTTATGACTTACACAAAGTCACTGACTCTATTACTTACGGCAGACTAACTTCCATGTTGAGTCTTTAATACCTTAGTACCAAGGAACTGGCATTTAGTTATAAAACAGTTACAGCCAAACATTTTTTTTTTATTTTAAAGCAACTGTTTCCACAAAAACAAAAAAAAAGTTGTGGTTTTTTTATTTATTAAATAGAAATGATTCTTCTAGACTATTACCCTGAAAAAGTTCATTTGCACATAGCCTGAATTTGGAGCCACATCTGCGATGACAGTATTCTTTGTAACTAGAAGTACTTTTCCTACCCTGTGATGATTTCCTTCCACAGTCTGTCTCCACGAACCCCAGAGGAACTCACCAGAGAAGCCCCAATCCATGGGGCAAGTGGGCAGGGGGTCT
>WHYT01014701.1:195214-277079 GCA_009806455.1 Tetrax tetrax
GGGAGGGAGCGGCCGTCGGGGGCGGAGGGAGACTGCGCGGCCGCCTCTCCGCGCTGCTGGGCGGCCCTGAGGGGGCAGCGGCCGGCGGAGCGGAGCGGGCAGCGGGAGGGCCGGGCCGGCGGGGCCGGGCGGCCGCGGTGGGTATGTCGGTAGTCGGGTCGGAGGGGCGGCTGCTGGCGGCGGGCCTGCCGTGCAGTGGGAGAGAGAGAGAGGGAGGGAGGGAGGGAGGGAAAGAGGGAGCCGCGGGGCGGGGAGCGCTGCCGCTCCCGCCCTCTCCGCGCCGTGCGAGAGAGGGGCGCCGGGGCTGGCGAGCGGTGCGGGGAGAGATGCTGCTCCGCTCTGACTCCCTTCCCGCGCTCCCTTCCAGGCGCCGACCACGACCTTAGGCGAGCGCTGCGGCGGCGGGGAGGGCGAAGCTGCGGGCTCCTCGACTCCATCACCGCCCTGCGTGTGCGAAAGGCGTCTCCAAACCGGCCGGTAGGTCCGCGGCTCCCCGGGCCGCTCCTTCCTGCGCGGCGGGGAGCCCTTGGCGGCCGCTCCGGGACTGCGTGGCCGTAGGGGGTGGGTCCCCTCGGCGGCCTCCCCGAGGGACGATCGTCGGTGGCTGTTGGATCGTGCGGCCCCTCCGTGGCGGGGCGGCTTCGTTCCTCGCAGGGCGGGGAGCCGCCGCGGGTTTCGGCCCCCGCGGGGGTGTTGCGGGCGGGGTGTGAAGTGCCGGGCCCGCACTCTGCGGAGCTGGCGCGGGGTGGCAGCCCCGGCCGCCTACGGCCGCGGGAGGAGGGAAAGAAAACCCGCACAAAGCGCGGCGGGTTGATGTGGGTTCTCCCCCCTGGACTTCCTGCCCGCGCCGCCTTTGGGGTTAAGCTGGGCTTTCAGAAACGGCACCGCACGCGTGGGGGTTTGCGTCTGCCGGCGGCCAAGGGCTCGGTTTTGCTTACGCAAACCAAACAAAGCAACCCCCCGAACGTCTGAACAGGGAAAAACTTTTTGCCTCATTAACGTTTTTGGAGGAACAGAAACGAAGTATAAATTTGTTGGCCGGCGATGAGAAATAGCGTGGGTTTCTTTGGCTTTTTATCTCCTAGCAATCGACACCTCCGCAAACCGCAGGATAATCTCTCTCATATTCTAGATTGTGTCATTCTCTTTAAATTGCATGTTTAAAACAACAAAGGCAGTGACTTCATAGGGAACCGCCAGGAGCTGCTCTGTACCCCTCCTGTTTATTGGGGAAACATTTGGGAACCGGTTTGGTTTTGTAGGTGGAATCAGAAGTAAATGTAGGACATGAAAACTGTAAGGTTGGTTGTAGGTAATCTGTGTCTAGCCATCTTATTAATGCGTGAGTTTTGGAGAAGGGAATGTGAAAGTCTTTGCATGTGGAACTAGCTGGGGCAGTTATCAGTTCAGGAAGCCTTTTCGGTGGGAAGAGGGCATGTTTTATGAAACTGTACAGTGAAGCTGGGTCAGAATACACAGACTTTCTCCTAGGGGCTGAACCTCATATCAGAAACCTGTTACTGAATACATGAGTTCCTAGGTGTCTTGACTCTCAGGTCTTTCATTTGGGCTCGAGCTAGTGAGGTGATGACATTTAATACCTAAAGTAATGACTCTAGAGCAGGACTGCTTTCTGTGCTCAAATTATGCTGCCTCTACAAGTCTGTCTTTGGATGACCAGAAAGCTGTTTAAAAGACGTTTCTGCAGGAGTTAGAATCAACCAGGATACAGACACAGATAGGAAAACAACTTAAATAGTTTTGTTCTTGTGTCGGAAATACTGATGAGGAAAGAGTAAATCTAGTCTTAAAATCTTTTGGTAGTGCAGTTACAACAGAATTTGCTACCACTCCTAGTGCTATCAGGCATACCTGTTCAGCTTTCACGTTGGGCATACATATTTCATCTGGAGTGTCCTTTTTTTTTTGTCTGCCAACAAGCATATCTTTCCATAAACAGTTTTAAAATGTAAGCAGTAATTTAAGAAAAGAAAAGAATCATAGAATCATAGAATGGCTAGGGTTGGAAGGGACCTTCAAAGGTCATCTAGTCCAACCCCCCCTGCAAGGAGCAGGGACATCTCCAACCAGATCAGGTTGCTCAGAGCCTCATCCAACCTGGCCTTGAATGTTTCCAGGGATGGGGCATCCACCACCTCTCTGGGCAATCTGTGCCAGTGCTCTGCAACCCTCATTGTAAAATACTTCTTCCTAATATCCAATCTAAATCTACCTCCTTCTAATTTAAACCCATTACCCCATTACCTCACAACAGGCCCTACTGAACAGCCTCTCCCCATCTTTCCTGTAGGCCCCCTTGAGGTACTGGAAGACCGCTATCAGGTCTCCCCGGAGCCTCCTCTTCTCCAGGCTGAACAGCCCCAGCTCTCTCAGCCTGTCCAGGCTGCAGACAGCAAAAGATAGAAAAACCTACTGTCTAACTTTTAAAGATGTTTTATTACTTGTCTTTAACCTAACAATCCTGTCTGATGACTGGAAAAGCGCATGACATATTCCTCCCATAATGGGACTTTATTTTCTTTTGCTATTGCATGATAAAAAAAATGGAACCTTCTGTAGATGAGAGAGTTTGTATTGATTTTTTTTTTTTTTTTTCGCCCCCCTCTTCGGAGTCTGATTTATTTATTTATATTTATTTATTTAAGTTAAGGTGCAGTAAATACTTGTGAGTATACCAGGTGTAAAAGGAGACTGGCTGTATCACAGGGTGTTGTTATAATGGCTTAATTTAAAAAAAAAAAATACAACCCTTCGTTCTGAAACTACTGTCGTTGAGTGGAGTTGGCGGCTATGAGAGCCACAGACTGGAGAACACTTGAGTGGATGGAAGAGCATGTGTGAAACAAGGAAGTATCTGTGTGAGAAGCAAGAGCTTGAATGTTAAGGGAAAAATGAGTCTATATAGCACATATTTTCACCAGGATAACTGTGTTTGGAGTGGATGGGATCTAGTAGTCTCTTCACAGGCCTTTGAAAGTGAAAATGGGCTGTGATACCGATGAGTGGTAAATAACTGCTGTAACTGGTCATCTTGAGCCTGTGGTAACTTGTGCGTAGCGTTGTCATTTTGAATGCCTCGAAGGGAAGTGGTGAAGAAGCCTAGGAAAGGGAGGAGGTTGGATTCTTGCAGGTGGGAATTTACCAATGTACAAACATTGTGTTTGCCAGTTCCAGTGGGAAGATATTATGTTTCTTTGCTCTTTTGTCCTTTATGGTGGAATTTTTTCAGCCATGTGGTTCTTATAAATCTAAAGTAAGTATCACAGTGAAGGTCTGCAAGTTAAAATGCAATCTTTTTCTCTGTTTACTTTTTAAAAAGCACAGCAAAGCAAATATTTTCACTTTTACATGTGTAACAGAAATTATTTGGCACATAGTTATTTTCCTCCCAACTGAATGCAGGCATGAACAACAATAATTGGCAGTTGTATAGTACAATAAATCTTCAAAGTGCCTTCAAATCTTAATCAGCAAACCTTAATAGCATGCTATTCCTGCAAGAGAGGTAAGTAATTAGACAGATAAAATGAGACTGGGCAGACTCTTAAATGGAGTTTATTGTTGAAGTGCCCGTCAGTTGGACAGAGCTCTTCTTTATCGCTGAAGTCTCTGAATACTGCGGTACATTTATGTGTGAAATACATGACAGTATGGCCCAGAGGGCCTAGTTAATATAGGCATCCCCTTGTTCAAAGTCCTTTTCAGTTAAGGAGACCTTGCACTCAAGAGTCTCTCTAGTGGTTGCTCAAGAGCACCTATCAAGACTTACTAACTTGAACAAGAGTAAAGTCAGCTTTTTAAGGGGAAAGGTTTTCTTTTGAAGAGCTTTCCCATTTACTCACCCGACAAGCCTAGAACCTTTAGTCTGTTGATGATATTGATAAAACTCAAAGTGATTTTGCCAGGAGTCTGCTAAACCTACGAACTTGTAAGTATTCATCTGGCTGCCACATTTTGGATATTTGAGAGGGAGCCTTGTGCTCTGTCAGTCACCCTTTATTTTCTCTGCATTCAGAAAAACTTGCTGTAATTTTACTGTTTTGAAATGAGGTAGTCAGTGAGACAAAGAGACTGAAAAGCAAGTCTTGGAGTAGTGTGTCATGGTGCCGAAAATATTTGTGAGCAGTTGCCCTAAGCTGTCGCTTACCATGGGACAAGCGTGGCTGGAAAGCTATGAATACCAGAGTAAGTTAATGTTGTATGTCGCCAGTTAACTATTAATGAAATCTGTGCATCTGCAAAGAAGGGTGGAACTTCTGAAAGAATTTTTTCCCAGCCCCACCTCCTCCTGAAGTGTCGAGAAGGAAGCTGGCATTTATAGATGGGAAGGGCAGAAGACGACTCTTTGGTGTCGCTTTTATTTTGTCCAGGCTTCTCTTTCTCCTATGCCAGTTAAATACCTGTGAGCAACTAGGCATCTTCGTTGTGCATCATGGTCTATTAAAATGCTTTCATAAAAGACAATGAATTGAGTAGAGACTTCCCTGGGACAATGATATGCCTTGTGCATTTGAAATCCAAGTGCCAGGATAGAGATCTGCTCCAGTTAGCTTATGAAACTCTGTAGGGAGAATAACAGAGGTGAGAAGGCTTTGTTCTCCGGGTTTCATCTGTTGTTCTTTATCTTTTATGTGTAAATTTAATACGCCACAGAAATGTCTGCAAGTAATATGTCAAGAATTAAAGGAGACTTAGTATTAAAACTGCTGATCTTTGCTGGTATTTATAGGGAGTACAGTAGTTTTCCAGAACGTTGAGTGTTACTAAGGATTTGTAGATGGTAGGGTAATGTCAGATTTAGGACTAGGTGTTGTGTCAGTTCATTGTTCCTGCTCTAAGTGGTGTGTTACTAAATTAGATTAGATGGGGCACTTAGAAAAGAGAGGGAAGTTTTGTCTCCCATTTCATAGCTAGAAGTAAAGCAAGAGAAGATCTGACTGACCTAAAAATGATGACATTTTAAGTGCACAAGTTTGGAATTGAACACAAACCTATCAATGAACTAATCTGATGCTGGCAAAAAATACGTACTACTTTTTTCAGTAGACTCTGAGATGCAAAGACTTAATTTCTGTGTGCTTCTCCTTTGTCAGAGGAAGGACATGGCTTTTCAGGGTATTCTCCCAACTCTGGATAAAGAAATTTTCAGTTGTTTGTTTCTTTAAAATTGTCTTAGTAAAGAATGTTTGTCTGTACCTGTGGGAGAGAAAAGGGAGGGAACTATAGAGCTTGCTGAAATTTTTGAAAGTGAATCTGAAAATGATTTTCATGTGGTGTTAACATCTTTTCTAACTAAGTTTTTGTATGTAGTGTAGGTACTTGGTTTCAGGCACGTTTGCAGAGAGGTGCCTCAGAAGTGGCATACCTGAAGTATGTTTTATTTAGGAAAAAAAAAAAAATTGAGCTGAAAGACTATTTGTGTGACTTTTCTTGAACAGTGCCGTTGCAAATGATTTATATTTGTGCTGTAAGCTTGAAATTTATGCTGAGTTTAATAGCAAACACACCTGTTTCTCTCTTTCTTAAGTAAAAGACTTAAACAGAGGATTTTTTTCTATCTTTCTCTGAAATCCAATTTTGTTTGTTGCTCTGTAATTTGTCGAGGGGAGAAAGCCGTTAGATCATACAATTCTTCGTATTTTGAAGACAGTGTGCTTTTCGTCATAATGAATGCTAGACTCTTACCAGGTTCTCCTGTGTTTCGTATTCAGTATCATAACAGCTGTAGAAGCTGCTTTGACTGCATCCATGTATGTATGTATGTACGTGCAGCTGATGTACTCTAGCAGCCAGTCTTCCTAGTAGGTTCCAGGATGTTCTTGTACGTTGGAATCTTACCACTACTGCTGCTTGCTGTGTAGAACTAATGATACTAGTTTATTGCACCAGCATAGTTATGACAATTTATTGGGAATGGTTGCTTTCTCTGGCTTCAATGCTATTTCAGAATCGGGACATTTAAAGGCATAAAGAGTCATTAGTGTAAATAATGCTTACAGTAAAGTTCCGTAAAGTAAGTTTCTCTGAGTCTCATGTCCATTCTGTAGTCTGTGTTTTTATTCATGTAATAGCTAATGTTTTACTCTGATAGTGGCAGACCCTCAAAACCTGTTACAAAAAAACCCCAAGAAACTGAGTGCAAAGGCTTGTGAAGTTATTACCAAGTACAGACAGAACATGGCTTATCTCATTATCTCAAGAGTTATAGACACTCATTTGGAGCTCCCTGTTTGTGCAGGGGAATTGGTTCCCAGTGATTAATTTTATGCTTTGGATAAGGATTTTTTCCTTGTTAATATTAATTTCTTCAGTATCTCAGTAGTGTGTGTAATTGGCTACTGTATTTTCAGATTTTCATACAGACATGAGCAGCTACAAGGAGGGCGCAAAAAACCCCAATAGAGTTGTGATGTTGGTGATTCCAGGGATTTCTTAGGGTCACCAGGGAAGTGTAATGGGACTTGACTCATAAAGTTCGCAGCAGGTATTTAGAGACCTTGTAGAACATTACTGTTCAAATATTAACTACAAGATTGTTCAACTTGTAAGCAACCTTATTTGCTGTTAAATGTGTTCCATCTTTCTTGATAGAGCTGTTGACTTTCTTGCCAACCGCTTCTATATATTGTAATTTTTAAAGGTTAAGTGGACTAAAGAGCAGGCTAAGTTAGAGTTTGAATTAAACTGTTAGAAATAGCTGTGCTTCCTAGCAAAGTCATGCATGGTTTGAACCAGTCACGATGAAAGATTTGGACTTGCATATTGCCCTAAGTAATAGATGTGTGAAAAAATGGGGTGTTTAGATTTTTAGCCACGTCATGTAGATAGTTAAACTTCATGGAAAATTTATATCTAGTTTGCTCCTCAGTATTAGTACTATAAAAAAAATCTTACTGATTCTTCTTCTCTTGTCGCAATTCATCAAATGCAACAGTATGTTATTACTGATTTTACCCATTTCTCTCTTTTCATAATTTAGCATTGCAGCAAAGAGAAAAGTTAGAGAAGGGAAAGGGAGCGGACATTTGCCTTTTAGTATTTTTACTGTAAAATCAGTAAGTGGAAAATACCTTCCTAGTGCTTAGAATTATGGTCAGTGAAATAACAGCTTGCTTTTCCCAAGTCAATGCAAAGCTGTATTTGCATTCAGTGAATTAACTTCGGAGCTCGAATCCCAGGCATGCAAACGGTCGATACAGTGGTACTAGTGCTAATTTTTTTTCTTTACTTCTTAATGTTGGTGAGTAATAGCACACGTGTTACTTTGAGAGGCATCTCTGTAATACACCTTGCTGACTGGACAGTTGTGTGGTTAGGTTTATGTAGAGTTATCCCTTCAACACACTAGTTAAAGACTGTACGTGACTTCCTTAAATGTTATGTTTCAACAGGTGATAAATACTGTTTTCTCCTCCAGAGGTTTTGTTATGGTATTTCTTTCAAGTGCCTTAGTATGATTTAACTATTTTTCAGTGATTGAAGTGCTTTTTGTTTGTTTGTTTGTTTGTTCTTCTGAAGCCAGTTTCCTTTAATCTTCTGAAAGTCACAAAATTAGAATTCTTCACATTAGTTTGACTTATAGGAAATAAGTACTGCCTGTATGCACATATTCATCAGATTTATTTGTCAATAAGCTTTCTCTGCACTTTTCAGTAGGGGATTTATTGTGTCAAATAGGTTTTTAGGAGGAAAGAGATTCTGTCCAGCCTTCATAGACTCTGTCTTCAGGTTTGTTATATATCTTCAGTCATCTTTTCTCTGTTCTTAGACCAGTGCCCTGCACCTGAAGGAATTTCCTCTTAACCATTTGAAGGAGAGCTTCAGAAACACTTGCAGAAAAACTCAGCTTATTGATTAGTGTTAGAAAGGAATAGAGCAAAAAATTATAACACATCTAATGAATCCACTGAAATATTAAAAAAAAAAAAAGTTGCAATCTAGGGAAAATGAAGATTTTAATGATATTTTTCTGTAAAAGTAAATTGGACATTTGTGCGTGCCGGTGTTTGGCATCTGAACCAATACACTCTGAAGAGCAATGAGAATCTCCCTGCTGCTTTCACTGGAAACTTGTGTAGGATGCAAGTGGAATACAAACACTGTCGTCGTCCTTATTGATACATAACATCACAATAGGCAATGCAGTATATATCTGTATTTCTGTAAATTAAGAAGATGTTCTCTCATAGGTATAGCAGTTCTGAAATGTTAAATGGCTTGTATCTTAAAAAGGAAGAAATTGTTTAACAAGCTAGCTAGAATATAGCTGTAAAGCACCTGGAAGACTGTGACCTAGAAGACCTAGCTTGTCTTTTCTTGACGTTGAAACATCAGAAAAACAGTATTTTTTGATAATGCACACAATTTAAAAAAGGATGATGGGTAACAGAAGGAAAGGGAGGGAGGAGGAGAGAAAAAAAAAATGTTGGGCTCATTCAAGGTATGCTGGGACACCTTCAGTTCCCTCTAGTCCAGGTTTATGAGCCTTACCAGAATGTCCCTATCATCTCATGTGCTGGTGGAGGAGGCTTCTGTGAACTGAGGTTTCTCCCTGATAAAGGTTGAGATGAGTTTTCAGACCTTTGAACTTGCAAGTACTTTTGGGTCTCCCAGCTTAGTGGTCATGTTTAAGGTGCTCAAGGGTTTATAATTATCTGATGTGCGGTGTGGTTTTTTCCATTTGTTTGTTTTCTTGGGGTTTTTTTTTTGTAGGTTTTTTTTTTTTTAGAACTGTTGATCCTCATTCCTGTTTTTATTAGTAAGATTCAAACTCCAAGAAGAAGAAACTTGCCTAGGAAGTCCACTGTAATGATTCATTTAATAAGAATTGCAAGAAATAGACACTGAAAGTTTTTGAGGAGACCCCAAAACATTAGACTTATGTTTCCTGAAAGAGTTTTTCTGATGCTATTTATCTGGCAAACACACATGCTTAGCAAAATAAGCTGACTCCCAAGAACCTTGCATTTTGAACAGCTTAATTTTTCAGTGTGCCCAGTCATTGCAATCCCTTGAATGACCTTAATAAAGAATGTGAAGATTATCTTATTATAAAGATTTGCTAGCTGGCAGCGATGAAAGTTTGTTTCATCAGCTATATAGACTCATTTATTGAGTGCCTTTGCAGTTAGATTATCACATGTGTGGAACAGCCAAATCAGCCTGGAGCTTTAAGCACATGGGCTAATGTGTAGAATTGAATTACTGAAATAGCTTTACAAAGCTCCTTTATGTCAAATTAAAATGTCTGCGCTCACAATGATTTTAGAAGACTCTGATGTTTCAGAAGAGTGTGATAAATTGTAAAAACTAACTGTTTATTTTCCTGTTTATTTTCGGTAGGTTTTGATACCGTTGGATCACATTAGAACTAGTGTTTGCTTTAATCTATTGGCAAGCTGTTCTAGAAAGAACAGTTTTCTCCCTTTTTCCTTGCTCCCTGGTACAGTTCTGTCCTCTGAATTTGGGGAATACGGTATGTAAAGGAAGAAAACCTTAAGCCTACTTTTTGTTGTTTTATCAGAAAAATACTAAGGAAAACCATAAAAAGATTTTTCTTATAGTTTTATAGTTTTATTTGCATGCATTGTCTTCAGAATATAAAATATTTTGTATGCTGGAAGATTGTTGGATTTATCAGTTACTGTGGTGGTAGTGCACACAGCAAAGGTTGGTGGAAGAAAACCTTTTCTGTTCTTTTGGGTAGCTGCAAGCATTTACTGCTGAGTGGCTGGTAAAAGTTAAGTGACCGTGAGGCATTACGGGGTCCTTCAAGACCCCTCTAGTGAAATTTGAGAAGATAGGTTTCTGTCTTCACAGCAAACAAAAGAAAATGCTTTGTGAGCTGCTTAATTACCGCTGTGGTACTGGAACAAAGGAATGAAAGTGTAAATGTGTTCAGAAAGGGATAAGAGAAATTAACAGAGCAGAGACCATTAGTGACTGTCAGATTTGACTGTGCAGCTCTAACCTTTAGCTCAGGAACTCAATAAACTGGTGATTGCTGGGGAGGGGTGATGGGAGAGGTGGTCTGATCCAGCGTAGTACTACTTGTATTGAACACTGCTTAGACTTCTAAATACCAAAATAAATAGGAAGCTTGTCCAACTGAAAATTTTGTTAACTTTTCTAAGGAAAACTCAGTAAGAAATCTTCTGTGATCTGCCTTTGAAGCTTGTGTGTGTCCACATGGGCTGGCTTCTTGTTCAGAGAAGAACTGTAGGAATCTAAGGAATCTAAACACTGGGAGCTGCTGTGCTGTCCATGGAAGTCTGAGTTACAGCAGTGAAAATGCAGTACTTGATGAAATAAGAAAAAAGATTATGTAAGTACTTGTCATTTTAAATAGTATCACATGAAAAGCACAACAAAAACAACTTGTGGAGACATAGTTTGATTTCTTTTACAGATGAGAAATGTGTTATGAATTGAAAGGCGTACTGCAATGATAAAAGGCATTCTTTTTCTTGCCTCAACATCAGATTCTTCTTCTCTGTTGATACTGGTTCGTGTGCTCTTTGGCCTTGTGTGCTGAAATAAGCATAGAATAGTCAAAAAGAGCATTTTTCAGTACAAACTCTTTAGTTTTATGATATTGTCAGACACTGATGGAATTCGTGTCTTTCAGTACTGAATATTAAAGAGCAGAATAGAATTGCATTTAATGTGGTATGTGGGAATTTCTCTGATGCTTGCACAGTGCAGAATATAATTTGCAATATTATAGAAAATATTTTTCTGCTTGACATCAGCTGAACTCTTTGATATATGTGTTAATTCTCACTGATTCTGTCCCACCCATTGTCTTTGCTTTGAAAATATAAAACAACTGAAGATCACAGAGTTTAACTTTTCACCGTAATATGAACTGCTGGTTGGGAAGTCTGCTAATGGTGCAAAATCTGTTTGTTCTTCTTCCATCATCAGTGGTTTTGGAGAAGTGGAAGAGAAACAACTGCCTGTCTAGACTTTAATAACTTATGTATAAATTTATGTTCTATGTAGACATCATTCGTTTTGAGGCTTATGATGCATTTTCAATGATAAGCTATAAACACCCGTTGAAAAGAAAAAAAAAAACAAAACCCAAACAACACAACACAGCTATTGTGCCAAGAAGTAATATGCATCTACTAAGAGCAATTATTTTTTATAATAATTTTGGAACCCCAAGGTACGCTGTCTTTAAACTGTTTCCAAAGAATTGGTGGAAGTCAGATTTTTCTGTGTGACAAAAGTTCTGATTAGTGACCAGCATGCTCTTTTGTACAGAGCAACTGTAAATTGTGTGTTACTTCTGGATGGGGAAAGTTTGGGTTTCTGTCTTCCTTTTTTTCCCCCACCTGTCAGTTGGAGAAACTATTTGTTGGGGTTTTTTATTACCTGTTTGTAGACTGTTGGTGTAAAAATAAAGGGTGAAGTCTTACAGCCACTTTTGCAGAAGTCTTATTATCGTGGAAGATCACTAAAAAATTGGAGAGGTCACTCACCAGCGTGATAAAAGGCAAGGCTAGGTTAGTGCCAGCTGTTTTCAGTTAAATTTTTTTTTGCCAAAACTCAAAATTTTAGTCTGTAAATCTGTACCCTTTAAAATGCAACCTGTGAATGATTCTGTGTATTTATTTCCCCCTAAATGACTGGGGTAATATTCAGCTTCTAGGTAAGTGGATGAAAAATAGTCAGTAGCATTAACCAAATCATAAAAATACTCAAAACAATTATTTGAGGAAAAAGTATTTTTCTTCTGTAATTTATTAGCAATGGTCCACAGGATGCCTTGGGTTTGCCAGCAAGACTTGGCAGGTGTAATGTTTTTTTTTTAATTTGTTTTTCTTATGTGAAAGTTTCTGATGCCCCTAACTGCTTGTTTGTAAGTTGGGTATTTTTTTTTTCCTTGGCTAAACTGATATACATATGCTTTTGTGCAAGCATGCTTGCTTTCTGTCCTTGTCTTTCTACTGTCTGATGAAGTCTTGATTCTGGCTTCTGTGCTTCTGCACAGTGAGCAATCTATGGATTATTACTCCCACTGCAGACTAAGAAGATACTACATTCTCCTGTCTTTGAGATTTAAATCTCAAGATTGTAAAATTTTGTTCCTTCCCTCCCTGTTTTTTTTTCTCCTGACATCCTTTCATTAGTATCAAAATGGATATTTCTGTAAGTGGTGAACCCTTGATGCTGCTCACTGATTATCTAGTACTACTGTTTCTCAGATAAGTGTATGGAGCTTGAGGTAGACCAATGCAACTGATCCAGTTTGATTAAACTATCATTCAAATTCAGTGTCTTATAAGCAAAGTTTATAGAGAAGGCAAGGTAGCAATACAACATATATCAAAATTTAAAATGTTTGAAACTGTTGATAAAACATTCTAAAGTTTTTGAAATCTGTTTCAGATTGCTGCCCAAGTGGTTTTTTCAAGCCTTACATTTGGGGATATTCTATATGTGGTATCAATAAATAATCTCTTTCACTTCTTTTCCAAAGTGTTTATTTAGCAATGAAAGATGGGAATAGGAGTTGAAGAGCTTCAGCCCATGTTTTTTCTTGAACAGAATTTTTATTTTTTTTCTAAAAGCAGCACTTCCTATTAGAAGTTTATTCCATTTATATACCGAAATTGCAAATAATATTTTTTATAACATACCCATTTTTTTAAGACTAAAATTGAAATACTGTGTTCAGAACTGGAAGAAAATTTGGATTGTTGTGACAGTTCTAGCTGTGCCTGGAAAGGATGAAAGTTGGTATGTTGTATGCAGACCATATTGTTGTATAACACTTGAGCTCTTAGGTTTTGGAGGGCTGAAAACTTTATTGTGTCAGTGTGGTGTTTCTGTTTATTTTATGTGATTCTACTTAGTGTTTTCTTGGGTCTTCATGAAGTAAGAGTTACAAGGTTATGCTGCAGCACATGGAGCTATCAGATTGATTCAGAAGGTACCAAAATTTGATGCCTTCTGCTGCTACTGGTCTAGCTGCCCATGGTCCAGCTGCATCAATAAAAGATTTAAGCACTGTTATATTATCCTTCTATTCTCCTTTCACTTAATCCCTCAGTAGGGCAATGGGCTCAGAGGTTAATACAACCTTCTGCTTGGTTCCATTCCAATAGAGCAAGTGTAATTCCTACATGGGCATTACCTGCGTATGTCCTCAGTCTGACGAGCTATCCATTGTTGCTCGTAGGAATGTTCTTGAAAGAAAAGAAAGGTGATGGTGTGACTTGCTTTCCTCTCATGGTCTCTAGGCCCATAGAGGAAGAGTTTCTGCTGGTTTGTCCTTGTTATGCAGCCAAGGGAGTAATATGGCTCTTTGTCCTGTAACTTTACAAATATGAATGCATTTATCATAGAGATAAAGCAGAACTTCCCTGAACTCTGTTTTTTGGTGATGGCGGGCTTGGCATTGTGTCATGGGAGGAGGTGCTGTGATCTTGTTTTTCCTGTTTTTTTGGTAATGCCATCTTCTGTAGCTTGTTCTGTCCTGTAATCTCTCCAAGTACTGAAATATTATGGAGCGCAGATAATGATCAGGTGGAGTCTTTGTCCATTGTAGTGTGTGAAGCTAAATCAAATCTGTTGTTATCATGGACTATCTCTGTCTTTGCTATAGATCTGTCCGCCTGTTTGGTGTGGAAGGTCTACGTGAGTTCTGTAAGTCACCCTTGCAGATTTTTAATGTTGCTATCAAATGATACTGAAGCTTATGTTCTTTGTGGTGAGGGTCATTTTTATGCTCTGAGTCACGTTCACTTTCTTTGCTTAGGAACCATAAGCGTGGTAATGATTTGAAGCTGGGCAGCAATAACAGGTAGATGAAACTCTTGTGAAAGAGAAATGGCATGTTTTCCCATTCAAAAGGAGAAGGACCAATATTCACATCACCTTTGAGGGCAGTTAAGACATGGAGAATATCATGGCTGTAGGACTGAATAAATTATGAATTTAAGATGAATCATAACTGGGGTGTGTGTTCAAAATTTGTTCAAGGGGCAGTATAGTCAATTTAACAATTGTTAAGTTGTGAACAGCATACTGAATCATGCAGTGCATAATTATATATTTTTCTGAATTGCGGTGAACAGAGTGACAGGCTGAGGGACTCTTAGTTAACCGGTCAGATTCTGATTAACTTGTATAATTTTGGTACAAAGCCATATGTGCTGTGTCAACTCATGTTTTGGAGCAAGTTCATGATTTCCTAACCATAGGCATTCCGAGTCTTCAAGTGGCTTTGTCTACTAATTAATCTGGAGCTAAAACCTCCTAATTGCAGGATTTAAACTAGATGATATAAGCTGCTCGGGAAGGTTTTGGCCTCCATAAAGAGCTCATTTGAAAACAAGCATCCATGACTGAAAAACTTCATGTTTTGTGCGAGTCTTTCAACTGATAGGTATCTGTAGATGTACTCCTAAATTAGTTGGTGATAGTTGTCACATGAACTGTACCGTTCTCAATATTTGGTCTGTGCCGCATCTATGGAGTTGAGTGGAGCAGATAGGCAAACTATAGGTAAATCTTGATATACATTGCCGGGTGCTGGAAATGGATCAACTATGGATGGCTGGATAAAGAAAGTCTGCCTTTAAAATAACCAATATTAATTCAGTACCTGTAAGATGATGGTGACTATTGTGCTTAGAAACCCTGCTGAGGATAGATTCAACAGAGAGCCTAAACAACTTGAGAGCTTGAGAAATACTGGAGTATGGAAACACTAACAGACTGAGAATCCTGGGAAATCCTGTAATGAACCAGTAGGGAATAATATGCTTCCTATAAAGCTTGTCTTCCTTTTTCTGGGCCGTGAGTCTGTGTCACAGCATGAAAGTATACACCACATGTTTTCTGCGCTCTCTCGGATTTTTGCGCCCTGCAAATTGGTTACTGGTCGGGAGTGTGTATGTAGAGAATATGTACAAGAATATTACAATTAATTTAGTCTTAAATTTATTTCTGTATGTGTGACTATGGAAGGAAGTGCAGAAAGAAGGGATCTGTAATCTGAAAGGACAAATGATCACCTTAGTTGTCATGAATTCTGTGCTTGGGACAAGTAGGTGTTAGCCAGAACATGTTTGCACTGCATGCATCTAATTCAGAGCTCAATTATCTTCTGTATTATCTGGTTGGATTTTTTTTCGTTACTGGTTTCACCAAATACAGTTTAATATAGTTCGTGTCTGGACCTTACTGGTAGCTCACCTAAATATATTACATTGACAGATTCTCAGTTACTGGGTGAAAAAAATGAGATGCATCCTGTTCAAGGACAATGTTAATGGATTTTCAACAGTGCCCCTCAGCTCAACATCACTTCAGGAAGCTGAAACATCTTTCGTATCCCTTGAACAGCAGCTAAGTGCTTTCAAGAAATAGAAAAGAAATAGGTTACTTTTTCTCAGGACAATTAGACACTTACAGAGATAATAACTTGCTGTGAGGTCTTTTGTGAGGACAGGTGTATGCACAGAGGATGAATGCCGTTGAAATGCTTCTCGGGAAATGGTTCTACCCTTTAAGACTTGTTAGAGCTACACTTGCAGTACCGTGTGTGTAGAACGAAGAGCTTGTTTCCAGACAGATGGAGGTCTGTTACTACAATTGCAGCCCATCTGTTGGTATCAAATCTGTTTTTACAAATGCTTACAGAATCTTATGTTAAACCTGTCTTGGCCAAAACCTTTAATAGGCTTTAGAGACCCTCTAACAAGGCTTTCAGGTAGTTGATGTTGACTTCTCAAAACAGATCAGTGTTCCTGCCCCTTTACAACTCCATTTGTCCTTCAGAGTTATTCTCCTGTCCTGCAGCAGAAACTTAAACCAAAAGTTAATTGTTTGGTGTATATGAAGTAATAATATGCAGGCAAATATACATATAGATTTTCTATAGATAGATCGTAACATAATACATGCATATGTTTATGTGGATTTATATGCATGGAGACACACACGTGCTCTCTTACATGAGTATGCACTCTAAAAAGCACGTCCCTCCTGAAGGCTGACTTAAAGTTCAGAGTGCCAGATATGTAATCTCACTTGCCAGTGCCTCTCATTTACTTAGAATCAATCTACCTTCCTTAATTTGAGGAGAATGTCATGAGGCAGCAGCTTATCATTTACTGTCTTTCTAGTTGCTCTGTGTAGGAACAGTTGTTCCATGGACGAGTCAAATCCAGACAGCTGCCTGTTCGCATCTCTCCTACTCCATTGGAGTGTGTCTGTGTCCTGGTCAGGTCTCAGTATGAGAATGGGGTATCATCAGGTATCTCTGTTTTGAAGAGGTAATTCACTTGAAGTTGTTCGCATTTGGAAATGTATGAAGCTGCTTTATAAAGTTAGTCACTGATTCCTCCTGCTTGAAAGTTCTTCAGCCTAGGTCTTTTGTACAGATTTTCACAGGTAACAGGAGTACAATATATCTCAGACCTTTTAAATTGTGTTTCTGGGAATACAAAAAGTATGAATCTTATGCCTTATACTACTGTGTCTGAGTAGAGAAAGGCTCTTTGTCAAAGCAAAGTTACTTTTTTTTTTTTTCTGCTACAGAAGAGTGAAGAATCTGCAGTGCCCTTTGAATAAGACTTGACACTTGCTACTGTGGTTGAATTAGTGTTTTCTTCAACTTACAGATAAGTAGAGTAAGGATCTTTCAGCTTTGCTTTGGTCCTAAAGATGCAGCTCTTCTTGTGTATACATTTCTTGACAGCTGAAATGTAGGCCTGTGTTCAGTCTTGTCTGTTTTTCAGGGCAGAAATACAGACTTTCACAATAAGAATTAGTCATCAGTTGTGTGAGCAATAGCTTTACTCCCAGACAGGTGAGTTCACCGATAAGACATCCGTGTTGTCATCTAGTTGCAGACCTTGTAATGTTCCGTTCCTAATGTCATATCTCTCATCTTTTCTGTTTTTTTTTTCCTCCAGAAATGAACCAAAAAATCATAACTGTCTGGACAGGCAGCCCTGGGATTCTGTGGTGAGCATGTGTAGTCACTTAAAGAAGTCTAAATTTCCAAGGAGTTGAGAATATTACTGTCTTGAGCATCAAAGACTGAAGATAGACCCTCTGGATGGATTGCACCCTCAGGCATCCTGAAGTTTGAGAACATGATCACTTCTTCCCCCAGCTGTAGGGCTGTTTCAGAATTTTTCTTGACAGTTATCAGGAACTAAAACAACATTCAGGGTCGTGGCTGAGGAGCGCGTTATTTGAGAGATGGTTCATCTCCATCAGTAATTGTTTGGACTCTCACTGACAGTTTTCATCAAGAGTTAGAAGCAGAAAAAATGTGAGTGAGGATGTAGATTGACTTAGGGCCTCAGTTAAGAAACCCGTTGGACTATTTGTAGCAACTGGTTAGCTGAAGAGAACACTTGCCAGGTGGTAACTTTTAAATTGGTTAAGTTTGGTTTTTTTTTTTTATTTTCATAGCAAAAAAAACCCCCAACCATGTAAGTGCAATTTAGTAGAAATACTGGTAGGTAGGATGATTCGTGTGGGAGTTTGCTAGCTCTCATATTGAGCTAAATGTGTACTTAAACAAAAAAAAAATCATTGTATTGTAGTAGTGCAGCTTCTTTGCATGTATATGCTTAAGGTAGAGAGCAGTGCTGGAGGAATCGGATGCAGATAGATGTCATTTTCAAACTTGTTCTGTTACTCGTCCAGTTTTTCTTCTGTTGTGAGATATTGTTTCCTTCCCAGGCAGGACATATGAAGGAGCTGTTAGAATGAACTGTCCTCTGGATACTAGAGGTTTATTGTGATTGAGTACACAAGTTATGCTCCTTATTAGTTGATTGCTTTCTTGTTGTGAGTATGCAAGGGTGCTGCTTTCAAACTAAAAGCACAACAGAGTTGTTTCTGAAACCAGTACATTTCTCACATGAGTACCACACATTAGATTGTTCTAACTATGGATAAATTGTTTTGGTGCCATAGTAAAGTATCTCTTCCGCTAATCTTTTTTTTTTTTTTTTTTCAAAACGTCTGGTAGTCCCAACATATGAGGCTGACCAAGACTTTTTTGCTCACATCCACCCTTCTCCCACAGGAGGAAGAAATCTAAAAAACGAAGTGAGCCCTGCAGTTCACCCACCGTAACAATAGCAGAAGCTATTTATTGATGGACTGGACGTGAATATATAGGATTACAATCTGATTTTGAAATAACATATGGTGGAGTCAGTCTTTATTAAGAGTATGTTGACTTGACCAGTGATATACAAATATACTACAATCCTAGCACTTTTCTTCATTACTAGGGTTAGTGAGTATTAAAAATGATTTTTTTTTTCCCAATATTTTAGCACATTAACGTCATGATATTTCTACACTTATCTGAAAGTCAGCAATTTTCTGACTTTAAAAAAAAAAAAACCAAAACCAAAACTTTAAAGCTTCCTGAAATTGACTTTGTCTTTCTAATGATGCATCCAAGAAACCTGAGGACTATTACTTTCTTGGCATATTGTGTTTAGTTACTTACTGATCTGGTTGTGCTGCCTTCATTTACGCTGGTTATTACATAGCTGCAAGGGGCTGTCATACTGAGAAAAGGTGTTTATAAAGCAAGGTACCATTCTCTGTTACTGAGACTGGAAGGATTAATATCTAACAGAATCTGAACCCTTCAGTATTAGAGAATTTATCTAATCTAGTAAAATTTGTATCACTTCGTTACCACAGGAGAGACCTTAAGCTAAGCTTTTAAAAACCTGCTCTAGGGTGAGTTTGTCCATTAGGGAAGTTATCTGTTGAGCAATACTGGCTTAATTTGTACCTGTTAAATCAGTGAAACTTACTTGTAGAGTCACTGAGTTTCTAGTCTGTGGCAATTTATGTCTTGGTGTTAAGTAGTTGATCATTATTCTTATCAAACATTGGGGACTGGTTATAAAGAAAATCATCTTTTTTATAGATATGAAAAAGCAGTTACTCTGTACAATTGTCACTGCTTACTTGACTTGCTCGTCAGAGCCTCCTTGTCTTACTTGTAGATACCTCCAAAATGCCACAGATGGCAGGAAGTAGTGCTTACTGACTTAGGATAATGCTTCCTAGTGACTTCATGGTATTTAAATCGTGTGCGTGTTACTATTTCTGCTCCTTTGACAATAACTTTCATTCCCTCCTCAGCTATGGTAAGAGCTGCAAGTGAATAAGGACAGACTTCAGTCATGATCTTTTTATGGTATGTGAGGAATGCGTAGCTTTTCTGTGCAGGAATGGAATAACTGCTGGACTAAAGCTGGAGGTGCTGTTCTTAGTAGTGCGTGTCATCCACTAGACCTAGCAGCAGTTGTGTACCCCAGTGTATTTAATGAAGAGCATTACTGTCACTGTGCACTGTAAAAAAACAGTATGGAAGGACTCCAAGGAAAGCATCTTCGTCAAGACTGCTGCCCAGTCTGCAATTTGTCCTGAGTGAAGTTATATGACAGACAGTACATCACTACCTCATGAAGTTATGTTGTCAATAGTAGGATGTGTTTTTCCTGTGATTATTTCATGTCATTAGAAGTGTTTCATCTGTTACATGTGAATAAGGGTATTAATAGTTGATCTGCTAGTTGAAAAGTGTTACTATTGCCAAGCTGTTTGCAGTCCGGAAATTTCTGCTTTTCCATTTATAAAGCTTGTCTTAATCACAGGTCCTCTGTTCCTACTTAGCAATTAAAATGAAAGTTGCAAGTATGAGAAACGCACCAAGGAGACATGCCTCTCCGAGGTGGAGCAGATCAACAGCAAAATAAGGGAGTTGCCCAAGGATCTTACACTGACAATTAAACTAAGAGAGGGATACAAGAGTCATGCCCTGATTTATGTGGATCAGGCTTACTTTGTAGAGATAATTATATACTCTTCTGAATACAATTTTAATATCAGATGTGAAACATCAGCTACTCTGATGTATAAAAGAACATTCTACAGTTGCCTAGAAAACATGACTTTCATTATTATTATTATTATTATAATATACATTTTGGACTGGATTTACTAGTTTGCATTACACAGAGCCTCGGATAAACAAGTTTATCTAGTTCTGGTGATAGACAGAAGAGCAAAGGAGGGAGTCAGCAATAGCCCGTGCTTGTCTTCCATTGTGAGTTCAGTCCAATGCCAAAAGCTGATTTCTTTCCACCTTCCAGGAAAGAAAGCGAGCACTTATTCAGTAAAATAAACACTGCTTGCCCTAGAGGTGCAAGCCAGGATTCTCAGTATGTCACATTCTTCTGTCTTCCAGACATAGGAATACGAGACTGATTTAAAGATTTGGAAGGAGAAACGCTAACATCTCATCTGTTACAGTGAGTGTGAGAGCATCACTGCATGCAAATAAAAGGCCAACAGTACCCCATACTTCTGGGAGTGTGTCCTCATGCTCTTTGAGGGTTATCACAGATTTGAGCTACTTTATGTTCCTTTACTTAGGAGGCTTGAGCTCAAGCAGCAAGCTATCAGTTGGAAGAGGAGATGCAATTTTAAATAAATTTTCAGTTTGAGGATTGACCCAGGAGCATGGTACTGTTTTACTGACATTTCATCTTGTCTACCTACAGGAGAGAAAGAGGAGAACATGGAAGGAAAAATGTGAGTGGCAGAAGCTAGTTTCTTCTGCAGCTGAGGGAAGGAAGTTCTTGAGTGGTAATACTAATGCCTGCTGACCTCTCCAAAATGAAGAAGGAGGGACTAGTGCTTATAGTAAGATGGTATTGTTATCAAGGAGCTGATTGAATGAAAAGCACCATGGAAATGTGTTTGTGCACAAAAACTTAGATTCACGTGATTTCTGGCAGTTATTTAGAGACTGAAAAGAAGAGGTGGGAAATGGGATTTACATCTTGTGGGGCTTTTTGTCCCCTCTTTGTATTTATAAGAGAAGTTTAAAAAGTGGCCATGGCACAAGGGTTTGTTTCCTTATCCTTGAGGACAATAAATGAAAATAATGATCAGTAAATAAACTGAGAGGAGGATTCTTGAAAAAAAAAAAAAAGTCTTTAAACACAGTTGACTTGATTAGCTTGTATAGTTACCTTGACTGCCTGCTTGACTTGAATATTTGCAAATAATACTTTATTTTGTGGACAACCTATGCAAATTGGACCTGCAGCTATAGGAAACCACATTCTATGTGCACATCTAGGTATATGCATATTTGAAAATAAGGTTTCAAAGAGTGCTGAAGTGCAAGCTTTCTAACTTGGCTCCAGGGTTCTGCACTTAAGCACAGTTTCAGCAACAGTGTTACTGAGAATAAACTAATTGATAGATGCATTCCAGGTCTTCTTCAGGGGTGTAAGATGTGGGTCAATGTGAAATAAATATAATGTAAATAGAAGAGATGCCAATATTCTGAAATCACAGAACATGGTAATGACTCCAGATGCTGAGGTTTTGAAATGGGAGAGGCTGGACTCTGAAAACTCTTCAGGTACAGCTCCAGTTCGGTTTCACCAGAATGTGTGCATATTGAGTGCTTTTAGAAAGCACTTCACCTCAGTGAGTGCTGAATAAAAATGTCAGTGTTTTATTTTTAGGCACCTAATAATGGCTTTAGAAAGGTGAGTTTTAAGAGGTTCTTTTGGACAGAGTTGTCTTGTTATATCTTGTTTTGTATCTGCAGAGGAGAAGGGAGAAAGGTCTCTTTGCGGATCCCTTAAGAGAAAAGTGCTCCTCGAAATTGCCGCTTTTTGCCTGAGTGTACCTGTGGAGCAAATGCTCGGGACAGATAAAGTCAGATAACAGTGTTTTATATGGGAGAAATAAGGTGGCTTTTTTCACCACAGAAAATATTTTGGATGTATATAGAGCCTTCTTGCTATGTCTTTTGTCTGTTTTAAATTTTGTCAAAGGATAAAAATGAGCACCAGAGTATTTTATGTGATTATCTAGAAACTCCAACAGTGGTTTTGTGTTCCAGATTTTTTCCACTGCTTCTAGCACGTCTAAAAAAATGTACAGAGTATGTGACTAAGGCAGCAGCTCTCCATGTTTCTTGGCAGTGTATTCTGACAAGATGTCATATAAGCATGAGGTACTGCATCTTAGTTAGCTGATGTTATTAAAGCACAGCTTTTGACTTGAAGTCTTGGTTCTGAAGTTAGAACACTGAGAAAAATGCTGATGCAGAAGGTAAGGAAACAAGCAAGGGATATATGTGTTACTAAAACCAAAACAAAGTTGTCAAGCAACAGTTAAGTTGAAGCAGTTTAGCCTTTTGACTTCCAGTCTGGTTTTAGGAACTTTTTGACAAAATTACTGATATTATAGTCTTTATTAAACACAGTTATAGCAATAGCTTCTTAATATTTCAGCTGGCAATAGTTCAGTAAAATCTGGAAGGAGTAGGCCATTAAACTTTTCCTAATTCTTGGTTTGCCATTGGAGACCTTCAATTTCAAATTTAAAATGCATAAAGAAAAAGTTGGTGGTTGTGGGAAATGATAATTTTGAGCATTTAACTTCTGTTCTGTATACAGAAATAATAAAAACGTGAGCCATTTTGAAAACTTTGCAAGTAGTAGGAAAAAAGGATTAAGCATATACCTTGCAAATTGTCCTTTTGGCAGCATTACTCTCTGTGAAGGGCTGCTCCTCTTGTGCTTTCCCTCTCACCTTGGTCTGGGAAAGTGTCAGGCTGCCTCATGCACCATGTTGGCACTGCCTGCGTGTTTCATAAATGTTGAGCTTTTAACACAGGCTGTTGGGACTGTACAGTGTAGGGGCAAGGCAACCACTGAGCTTGCTTTACATGGAAGAGACAGAACTACCCATCCATCCTGCTCCTCAGGGAGTGTATCAGCTCTTTGCCTTAGAGAGAGGAGCTGGCACTTGGTCCCATCAGGTAAACAGACTTTTTAAAGGAAGTGTTTGAGATATGGGAGAGGCCTTTGGCTTAAGCAGCATTCTTTCTTGGAACTGTGCTGCCTGCATGGCTTAGGGCTGAATGGCGTGGAGGGTGAGAAATTGCAGTCAGGGCTTGTTAACACAAATGATTTACACCTGAATTTACTCTCTTGTCCTGGAGCAAAAAAAGAGCTGCTGCCACATGATGCAACTCTTTTCCTGTGGAAGTTGTACTCCTGTATGGTCTAGGAATAAATTCTATCCCAGAGCAAGCAACCTGAAAGTAATGCTTATGTCTATGCTTCTCCAGTGTTAACTATTTTCATTTGTCCACTGTCTTCCTACGTCCTGTTATGCCCTGTGCTGTGTGAATGTCCCTTTTTGGATGTTCTGCGGCCATGATCTTGTGTGGGTTTTGGATATATGGAGAGTGCACACCTTCACAGTTCATGTGGAGTTCATACCACCTGGCCCTTTTGACGTGCCTCCTGATCATGACTACACCTGGAGTACTTCTCTTGTGAAGCAAGGTGCAGAAACAGGATGTACGTAACTTTGTAAGCCTCCCGATCCCATCTCAGCTAAGGTGTCGGTGTGACTTCGTATTAAGATGCCACCATAATGGTGTTCCAAGGAAAAAGGAAGTGAGCTTATCCATAGAAGGTGCACCTTTTAGTGTTCTTTAATCTGTCCATTTTTATTACGAGGAGTGAAAGGATCAGGACACAGGATGCCAGCACAACACATCTTGCTTATCTTAAATGAGGAGGAGACAGGGAGAGGACTCATTGCAAGAAAGTGGCCTGACAGGAACCTGGCAAAGAAGCCAGGAGCATCTTTGGAGGTTTGAAGCAGACTAGTTTGTACCGTTAGTACAGGAGATAAGTCTTCATTTTACTTGCAGTTTTGCATTCTGTCATTTTAGGCCAATACTATTCAGCTTTCCTGAGATCCACTCACCCCCTCTCCTTGGATTAGCCCCTCTTTGCTCAATTGAAATCGGATAAAAGTTTACCCTTAATGGAGATAACTCATCTTTACTCTGTCTTCTCTTTCCTGCATTTTAAGAACTTGCTCCTCTTAGTCTATTGTCCCTTGTTGCTATTACTCAACTTCCTTTCTCTGAGTTCTTAGCCATAGGAGTTCAAATACACATTTTAAATGGCAATTAATTTTAATTGGCAAATGAACGTTATAGAACTATATGGCCATGGACATAACTGCAATTAGAGGGCTAAGATGTGAAGATAGGCAGCCTGTATAGTTTTAATACAGTATTCTACAAGAGCTTTGTATGTTTTTCTCTTACATAAATTACTTGATGCTGTCATTATGGTGTAATTTATCAGAATGTTTGGGCATGTTCACGGCACTTAGCAGTTCAGCTTGTGTATTCAGGAAGGACCAGGCACTATGAAGGCTCTCAGAACCTAAGGAGACAGCAAATTCGCAAGAATTGTGCATTGCAAACATTTTCATTCCTACAAATTTCTCCTGTCTCCTTGTGAAAAACATCCGTCGCAAACAGACTGGTGGGGAAGAAGTGTGTTTTGAGCCAGTTAAATTAATGGTGCCTGGCAGCTAACAGGTGACTGCCGAGATGGAGAACTCTGGCTGTGTATTTGCCCCTGAACACTTCACCCCCAGCTTGCTTCAGGCAGTTCCTCCCTGACAGCACCATTTCGTAGAAGTTTCTTTAATCTTTGTAACCAGTGTGTTGCCCGGCTCTTTGCTGTGACAGACGAGCCCTGCAGCTTCAAGATGGTTTGCAGGAAGAAAAGTTACAGGAAAAGTTACCAAAACAAAGTTACCAAAAAGTTGCTGAAATAGATACACTTCAATGAGAGTCCCACTCAGATCTTGTCTGTGGCTGTGTTTGCAGTGGTTGATGTTTTGTTGTATTCTGCTTCGGCTTTCAAAACCAATTTGAAATATTTTGGTTTTGGTGTGTTGTGATGTTTATTTTTATTTGTCATGCTACTACTATCTGTAATATACAAGCAGATCTTGTTGCTTACACTGCTACAGCTGAGGCCAGCATGACTGGGTGGATATTCATATGCTTCTTACGTTAACAGTAAAAGAATCCTACAAAAAACCAAAGTGTTGATCACAGTAACATGTTTAAAAGTTTGAGTAGACGTGCTTATGGTTTCTGTGATGATGTGAAACAGGGAATCATCTTGTATCTGCTACAGAACAGTCCATGCTATTGTTTAACCACAGCTGAAAGGAATTAAGATATTGCAGGATGGGGAAAAGGACAGTGGCAGAGGAGGATTCTTAAGGGGATTTTTGCTGGTGGTGTTATGGTCAGCCTACTTCCTTTAGAATATTTTGCACAGAAAATTTTCATTTGCGGATCATATATTTTTAGTCCCTAGGAGAAGACGAGATCTTTTAATCTGAATAATCCAGAATGATTCTAGATATACATACTGAAATTTGAGACAGTACTATGAAATCACAACATGCCCTGGTACAGATGGTAGAACAGACACTGTGCCAGGTATATGTGAATCTCATACTGACTCAAAACAAGTTTATCTCTGGCTTTCCATCCATTTATTGCAAGTGTTTTGGTCCCTAGCTTTCTGTTTTGAACAGTGTATTTATTTTTCTCTTTGGGCATTTGTATTTCATCTTTCTTTTAAATGTGGTCTGGATGTGTTTTCCCTTCCATTTTCTTTTGATGATGACTTTTAAACATTAATTGTTGAAAATATATCTTGCTTAGTAAACAGGCAGAATAATTGGATAATAAAAACTGTCAAGCTATGAAGTAAGGAAAAATCAGCTGTGATGAAATGCAGCCAACAATGTAATTTTTCAATAGCATAGTGTAGAACTCTATCTGAAAAGGCTCTGAGTGGTGCTTCAGCAAGTATTTTCAGAGCCCATCTCTTCAGCTAGAAACTGCAGGATATTAAGCTTTTTATATTGCCGTTATATGGGTATGAGCCTGGTTATCTGGAAGTAAAAAAACATGGAATGCATGAAAGTGCCTAGACAGTTGGGAAAGTAAATACAGCTAGTCAGCCTGTCCTTCTTGCAAATTGTTCGATTAATATCCATAAATGTACGTCTGAGCCAGGATTGTGTGCTGATGGGGAGGCTCTGGCTAGTTGATTGGAAGGGAGGAGGAGGAACTTCCGGAATAACCATTAAGTCATCTAGACTAGATCACCTTTGAGGGTCCCTTCCAACTCTAACCATTCTATGATTCTTTCTACAGCTGTTGATGCCAGTTACTGATCTTGGGACGATATGCATTGCTTGTGGAACTGTCTTTTCCGTTTCTAGCAGCAACTTTGGAGCCTTTGAGACCTAACAAACTTGTCACTAATGATTGATTATATACCTTAGGCTCTTACTGCAGCTTGCTACTTCAAGATTTTTTTCTTTGGGCTTTGGAGAAAAGCAGAGAGAGAAGCAACCGCAGCTGCATCTCAGTCAGAACTATAAATTGACATGAGTGCTCAGTCTGAGAACATTTATAGTGTCCATATAAAGTAATTAAGCAGACACATTATTTATTTGCTCCTGAGCTTACTGAAACGATGAAGCTTTGACTTTAGCAGAATATTTAGGGATATATTCTTCAGTTTTCAAAATGGTTTTAGTTTTGGACAACTGAATATCATATTGTGGTATGGTGAAAATGGTTTAACTCATTGAAAGAATATTAAGGCCTGACTGCTTTTAGCTGTGGAAGGAAGTCTTTCTGGGGATGTAGAGCACCGTTAACAGTTTTACTTTGTTTTCTTAAATGTATGAAGAAGCTGAACAAAGGAGGTAACTGTCAGTTCCACAGCTAGCTTGCTTGCTTGTGTGTTGGCAGGCAGTGAGTGCTTCTTGCTGTTTGGCCATAACATAATATAAACAGCCCCATGAAAAGATACTAGAAGAAGAGGAGAGCCACAAAGATGATGAGAGGGCTGGAGAACCTCTCCTATGAGCACAGGCTGAGAGAGTTGGGGCTGTTCAGCCTGGAGAAGAGAAGGCTCTGGGGACACCTTATTGCAGCCTTTCAGTACTTAAAGGGGGCTTATAAGAATGATGGGAACAAATGTTTTAGCAGCGCCTGTTGCAAAAGGATAAGGGGTAATGGTTTTAAACTAAAAGAGGGTAGGTTTTAGACTAGGTATAAGGAAGGAACTTTTTATGATGAGGATGGTGAAACCTTGGAGGAGGTTCCCCAGAGAGGTGGTGGATGCCCCATCCCTGGAAACATTCAAGGCCAGGTTGGATGGGGCTCTGAGGAACCTGATCTGGTTGGAGATGTCCCTGTTCCTTACAGGGGGGTTGAACTAGATGACCTTTAAAGGTCCCTTCTGACCCAAACTATTCCTTTCCTAACAGCAGCTTGACTAACTTAAACCTGTCCAAATACTATTAAGAGCTGATTTATGTTACCAAACCTGTAGCTACTAATCATTATGTCTTTTTTTTTTTTTTTAAATGGAGCAAACTCTTGCTCATACCATGTGGACTAACGCCAGCTTTTTGAGTTTATTGATTTAGTAGCCTACATTATTAATATGGATCATTGTTGCATTAACCTGAGTTTTTCTTCTTTGTAATTGCAGGTGCTCAAAGTTCCTTAGTGTCATGGTGAATAGTGTAGTGTTTATATTTGATGGGTTCTATTAATGTTAGATAATTTTTGTGACTGAGTTGAATGAGCATAGATTGTTACTACTTGAGTACTACATACAAGGAGAAAATAACTCTTTCATATTCTTAAATCAGTCTGTCTCATTTCCCAGGTAACATGCATGTATCACTGGCAGAGGCTCTGGAGGTTCGGGGGGGACCCTTGCAAGAAGAGGAAATATGGGCTATTTTGAATCAAAGTGCAGAGAGTCTTCAAGAACTATTCAGAAAAGGTAAGCATTTTTAAAGACTGATATATACAGAATTAGAAACATCTTGGATATGTTTATGTATCTGTTTTGGTTTCAGCTGGGATTAAGCTAATTTTCCTCTCAGTAGCCACTGTGTTTTGGATTTAGTATGGGATTTGGTATGTGAAGAACATTGGTAAATACACTGATGTTATTAGTTGTTGCTAAAGAGACCAAGGACGCTTTCCAGCTTCCCAGGTTTCATTGATGTGCAAATGCAGGAAGTTGGGAGGGATATAGCCAGTATAGTTGACCCAAACTGGCCAAAGTGTATTCCATACCATAAGCATCATGCTCACTTATATAAGTGAGGGTTGTCTGGGGGTGAGGCAGCTCTGTCTCTCTTTCACTCCTTTACTTGCTGCTCGATTTTTTTTCCATGATTCCTACTGGGGATGGACTGTATCAGTCATTGGGATGTTGGGTGGTGAGAAATTGTGTGTCATTAATTTTGTGTATTTCAATAGCCCTGTATCTTGTTACTGTCATTTTTCTTTGCTATTCTAGTAACTGTCTTCATCTCAACCCACGAGTTTTCCTTTATTCCCAATTCTCTATGCCATCCCACTGGAGAGGGGGAGAGTGGGCAAGCAACTGCATGGTGACTAGGTCTAAACCACGACGGTGTCGTATAAGTAATCTCCCTTGTTCTTCCTAGGCTCTAAGCCCAAATAACAACTTGCTTCTAGGTTATCTTTGGGTAAAGTGCCTAGCTGCACCCCAGCCCAACGGATGTTTTCAGCCATCACTTCATGTTCTGTCAGTACCCCACAGCATATTCGGTTTCATGTGGTGAAAACGTCACATTAGTAGGAAACTACCACAGGGTCTTTGCATTATTTTAGACTTATTGAAATGAGATAGAAACATAGAAAAAAACTGTAAGTCTAGGACAACTGGAGCACTTTGATCCTGAAGGGGGCATAGAAATGGGTACAGTACAGTCCAGTCATGACTAGTCTGCTCCAAAGAGATTTAGTCTCTAATGAGGCAAAGGTGAGACACTGAAAAATTGACCAGAAGGCTAGGTATCATTCCCCAAAATGCAATTAGCAAGACATAAATGGCTACTGAGAGGAATGTGGTAGTTTGTTATACTTTAAAGGAGTAGAAGTAAGTATGTCTTCTCCTCCTTATCCCCACAGCTTAGGAGGCTCTAACTTGAGCATCTGCAATACTGCTAATAATTACATGTTTTAGCACTAGGTCTAAGTATGGAACCCTTCCTCTTTCTTATGTTTTCCTTTCTTTTCTTTTAAAATCTGGAAGTCCTTAAGCCCCTTCCCCTGCTTTTTTGCTCTTTATGTCAAAGGAAAGCTTAACTCAAATATTGAATTTCAGTAAAATCTTTAACCTGACCTCAGATAGAGTATATGTTCCCATGATGCATCTTAGTATTTCAGCAAATTTATGGGGGTCATCTTGTTATATGTATTTAAGCATACATATGTAAGCTTATTCAGTTTTATTCAGGAAAAATCAAAAGCTTACACTTTGAAAGCAGCCATTGTTTTGCCACATTACTATGCAAGGGATACATTTTCGTTTCTGAGTGCAAAACCTATTTTTTGCATCTGTCTGGCTTATTTCATTGAGATTCAATATTTAAGTTTTTTGAGGTTTTGGGTTTGTTTGGTTGGTGGGTTTTTTTTGGTTTTTTTTTTTGTTTGTTTGTTTGGTTTTTTTAGGATTTAATTGAGACAATCTGTTGAGTTAGACACTAGATTTTCTTGTACATTGTGCAACCTCTGAAAGTGATCTCTGCTGGATACTTCACAAAGACTCTGAAGAAGGCAGATGTGGGCAAAAACTGCCGAACTGTTTAATTTCTGATCAAGCTTGACTTAGCATTGTAAATACTAAATTTCATCAACTTCTCCAAAATATTTTTTGGTAGGCAAATTATGGGTGTAGTTTGGTATCCTATACAAATTTTCCTTTTCCCCTTTACCAGCAATCCTGCAGGCCATGTGTGGTATGAAATGTTCCCTGTTAGGAATGCTGAGTTTATTGTTGCAGTTTGACCAACTGTCCTGTCCCTCTGCTTCTTGTTTTGCAAGAAAGAGAAAGCTGATGACATCTTTCCTCTCTTTCTCTCTTTGTTGTTTTGCAGAGTGAATCAGAGGAATGATTTTTTGTTTTGTTTTGTTTTGTTTTTTGTTTGTTTGTTTGTTTAAGAGGGCAAGTGGTGAGACCAAGTGAGACCTTGACTAAAGAGAGATCTTGAAGGATTAGAGGTTTATTCTTGCACACTTTACAGGAATCAACGCATTGAGCTCCATCTAGAAGATCACAGTATAGTACTGAAACCACTTAAGACATTATCCTATATATAAATTATGTTCAAGAAGGAAGTCTCCACTGAAAATAAGAGCTTACCCTTTCTTGTCCTGAGAGTAGTGCAGAGAAGAGTTTTATTGTAATTACTATGAAGGCTGTATGCAAGCATTGAGAATGAGAACACAGTCAGCCCACCTTCAGAGGAACAAGTACTGAAAGATGAGAACACAAAATGAAAATTAGCCCCAGGACTTCTAGCATGCACTTTTAAGTTAAGGGAATGTTTGCAGCTAAGACTGGCTAAGGTGGCAGAAGTTTCTGGTCTGTCTTCCTATCAGTGAAGACCAAAACACAAATTCAGATAAAATCAGTGCCAGAAGAATGTGTCTATTCTCAGAGATGAAGCAGAGATGAATAAAACAAAAATTTGTTTTATTGAGTTGTTTTTCTGCAAATTCAGCAAACTGTTTTCAGTTGCATGCTATTAATTAACCTGGGATATAGCCCTGTGGTAAAATGCACTTCAAGAGACATCCAAATGAGAGAGCTTTACTATGTAGCTAAAGTTGACAAAGGCAATCTAATTCCTCCCAGCGTGATTAAGATAACCAGCCAGTCTTTAATGAAGATTTGTCTTCACTAAGGAAAGAGTCTAGAAACTTTTTTTGGTCATCTTGAATATCGGTTCCTGTGCTGGCTTGTAAAGATGCGTTGCAGAGATAGAGGAATAGAGAATGCAGAGGTTCCTGTAGGCTTGTCTAATTCAATTTTGTTCTTTATTTGTGGAGGACTTGTAGCAAATGGGAGATCCTAGAGAAAATCCTGTTTTCCTTGGTTAGATTTCAGACCTAGCATACAGCATAGCAGAGCTATTCTATGGCAGAGGGTGAGTTTCCAAAATTTTTCAGAACTGACCAGTCGCTTCTTGGCAGAGGGCAATGAGGCAAGCTTTTAGCTTCTGCAAGTTGACAGCATGCTCAGCTCTGGCCAGTCTCAGAGATGCTCTTTTCTTCCTACTTGTATAGCTCTGGAGTCCCTGAACATGTTGTTCTGTAACATGTTGTTCTGTAAATCTAAGCTTTGATGAGTGTTTAATGTATTAAGTTTCTTTAAAAGAATAAGACATATTGTTCAACAGTCTATGGTCCAACAGTTTTGACTGAGGGGAATAAGGAAAGCCAAGGAAACTGTCAGTTCTTAAATTGTCATCTGTTGACAACCTCCCTGCACCAGCCAAGCACCCAGACACACTTACAGGAATTACCAGCCGAAGTAACCATTTATTTATTTCTGTAATCCTGGTGGAGTTTTGGTAGTCTGTTTGAAGTTGAGAATTTTCGCTGTTACTCCATCAACTGATAACGCATTCTTTTATGAATTTGTTACTTAAACTAGTTTCAGGAAATTAGGGAAAAAATGCCCCAAACAAGTTTCTGTTACAGATTTGACGTCATATTTATAGAAGTTCTGCATGTCTTTCAGTGAGTCTATCCATCGAAGCACTGAATAAAAGCAGCACAGAATGAAAATGCATGTCTTACATGGTTAATCACGTATCATACCCTGTATAATTCAGTGACTGAGACATAAATGTGCATATTTTTATGCCTGTTTGTATTTACAATTCTAGCAGCTGTTGAACTCTTCAAAAATACTTCACAAATTTATTTCAATCTCTATAAGCGATGAAAGATTAGATTGAGGTGCTCAGTTGCTAATCACTGATTTAGAAGATCAACTCTGGTAGCTGTCTTCTCAGCATATTATGAGCTGTTAAATGGAGGAGAAAGGCAATCTTGTACTCAGTTGCAGATCTGACATCAGTTGTACTAGTGACGTTGAGATTAATCTGGAGATTTGAAAAGGCCGATACCAGACCTGCCCTTCTCTTAGATCTGTTTAATTATCTGCAATAACTATTTTGTTGTTGAGAGGGTGTATCAGCTGTTTCAGACATGCTGTATCTTGCACTCAGTACTCCATGAGGTCAAAGGAACAGGTCTTTGAAGTATCCCAAATGTGAGCGTGTAAGTGGAAAGAGCATGCTGTGCTCTCTGCTGCTGAGAACTATAAACCATACATCCCTCTAATTTGGTAGGTTTAACAGGAGATTTATCAAAACTCTAAAGTGGGAAAGACTTCATATGTCATTTAGGCCGCTCCTATGCTAAAGTGTGTATTGTGGATTCTGAAAATAGTTGGACCTTATGGTTCAAGATGTGTGTTTAAAGGGAGGGGGAAGAGAAGGGGAAAAAGCGAGTCTGATAATAGAAAGGCAGGTTGAGCAAAGAAAGAGAGACTTCACGAATCGACTGTCTTGCAAATTTGTATATGGGAAAGTATTTATGTAAAGAAAAGTGATATCATCTGAAAGTATGAAGAAGGACAATTGTGTTTTCTGGGGACCTGTAAATCTGATGACAGCCATACTATTGCATCTGCTTAACTTGGGTAAGTATAATGAAAAGAAGGAAGGCAAAGTGTAATGTGTTGATGGGAAGTAGTGGTGAGTCCCAAGTACTGATAGACCTAGTTGGATCGGAGAGGGAAATAGATTGTTTTGGTTGACAAGAGGGAAGGAGATCAGGCTTTTGTGGGTTTTGGTGTGGTTTCTTTGTTTGGTTTTGTTTGTTTGTTTGTTTGGGTTTTTTAATCCTCTCCCTTCCCCCCAAGTGAGGCTCAGTTACTACTTGTGCTCTTTCCAGAACTCTGCTGGATGTGGTCAAGGTAACAATAAAGTGTAGTGTGGTCTTACGCTGACCGAGGAGCATCTCAGGAACAATGTGAGTGATCTCAGAAACTAATTGTTCGCCCTGTTTCTTGCTCCAGTATTCTCAGGAAAGAGTAACTTCCAGTTAGCCTCTCGGTGTTGCTCCCTGTGCTGCTGGTTTCCAAGTGGTTCAGTATCACATCAGAGCTCTCTGCTCAGTCCTGTCCCATTGTGCTCAAGGGAGAGGGAGCAGAAGGGCTGCAACTCTGCTTCCCCTGCACACCAGGCGTGCAGGAACACGCTGCGCCAGCTCAAAGGAGTACAGGACTTAGGTGTAAGTAGTCCCTTGAGCTGGCGTGATCCTAGCCTGTCTAGAGATGCATCAGTGGTCTGCCTGCGTCCAGAGTGGCGTGGGCATAAAAGTCTTCAGGTTCCTCTGTGCTGGGAGAAATCTTACTTGTCTCAGTGAGAACTGTAGAGTGAAGCAAACAGGAAGATGAAACAAGTGTTGAAAACCTTGGGTATGTTTTTTGGATTGGTCTGTGCCTTTTAAAGGTATTTCTTTTCTGTCCTGAAAGAGCTGAAATGTACATCACTTTGACCATTTTTGCTAATGGCTGCAGAATAAGAGAAGTAGGAAAAAACAAAACTGAATGAACTTGAATTGTGTATGTAGTTTGGGAATTCAAAATCACCTGCCATCAATATTGTAAAACGTATCTATTTTAAATTTCTATCTGAACTTACTGTCTCTAATAAATTTGCTGGGGTTTTTTCGTCTTTGGGTACTTGTATCCTGTTAAACGACAAAAAGGACTGTTTCAAAAGTCTTTAATTTGTTTGTCAGATGTTATGTAGCTGAAGATAATTTCAGATTATTTTTTTTTTTTGCATTTAAAACCAGGTCACTCTCTCACTTTCAGTAAGACCATGCTATTTATCTCTGTCTTGGCACTGTGCTCTCACAAGTGTTTTGTTGCCAAGTTGCATAGTTCTGGAGTTAACTCAGAAGGCTGGCAGCTCTAGCGCAGTTGAAAGCCTACTGGATAGAAAACTGACTAGGAGCTATATCCCGAATTCCAGTGCTTTTATAAAGAGGGTTTTAAACTTTTTTTTTTTTTTTTTTTTTTTTTGTTATTTTCCCCTGTATTTTGGGGAGTATATTTCCCTTACTGTGCTTGTAAATTCTTCTGAAAGCTAAACAGAAGATGACATGAATATTATGACTAGAAAGTAGTATTTGTTGTTTTCCGGTGGTCCCTGGCTATTTGATACATTGCATCTTTGCTACTTTTTTTTTTCCGCATGGTACAAACACATGAAAGGGTAAGAGTAGAGTTAGGTTAGATCTGCATAGTAGGAGCTTTGAGACAGTTATTTTGTTTTGTGATGCATGACTCGAAGAAGGAAGTGGAGAATGAGTTATTTTATTCTCATCCTTTGTAAAAGTAAATTAGATTCCCCAAAGCTGTCATGTAGGCAATATGATCTGCAAAGGTATAGTGCAAATTGTAATCTCTTGGTGCTGGGAGGAACAGATGAATACATTCTTAATTAGAAGTTAACTTGATTCAGTTGATTGAAGTAAATTTCCACTACTTTTGCCATACATAGTGTTTAAAGTTCTTGGTGAGGGAGGTTTTTTTTTTCAGCTCATCTTATTTAAATTTACTTATGTGATGGCTTTTTCACAATATGAGATATTTCTAAACTCCAGTTTTGAAGCTGGCCATGCTTAGAGAAGGTGTCTATAGATAGAATGCCATTTGCTTTGTGCCAAATGTCTTGCTACACACTGCAGCGAAACCATCATCTTCAACATGGTTGCTTATTTTTACTACTATAGCAGCAGATATTTTGTCATGGCCATTAGAGAGAGTGATTGCAGTCTTAAATCTTTTTGTAGCTAGGATTCAATCTGTTGCTGTGGGGAAGAGGGAAAATGTGTACTGTGGTATAAGGATTGGTAATTAATGTCTCCACAAAGTTTAGAATTTCTTCTCTTGACCAAATTTATACTATGTTCAAGTACCTCAGCAAATGCAATTCTTTGGCTGTTGATTGGATTTTATTTTTTATAAGACCTTGATAAATTCAATATTTGGAAGTATTTGAAGTCACACTGGAGGAGGTCTAGAAACAGATACTTGTACAGCTTGTTGGTTGAGCCATATGTTTTATTTACTTCAGCTTATATTGAAATTGGTAGGTTCAAGTAACATATATTGCTTTGTCCTTTGTGATTTTACGTGCTGAAATAGGATAGGAAAACCCCCTGAGATCCTGTCTTCTGTGTATGAGAGAGATATCATCATGTATGGTTTTGTATCTGGTATTTTTTAGGGTGTTTTGGGCACCTTTTTATATGTGAAAGACCTTGGGTTTCCTGGGGAGCTCAGCAGTTCTATGTGAGAGCTTAAATTGATTTAGTCTGCCTGATCAGAGATACCATCCATCAATTACTTATTTCTTTGGATCCAGGGGAGAAAGCTGGAGCAATGAAACACACTCCCTTGAGGCTAGAAGATTGAGCCTCCCTTGTATGTTGTAAAAAGCAGAGCAGGGGGAAACCAGTACTGCACTGTGAGTCTGAAGCTTGTCATGCTGGCTTTCAGCAAAACACTGGCATTTTAAACTCCATTAGAAAAACTATTACAAACTCCATTGGTTCTCAGGTGATTAAATAACTTGAAATAACTACTTGAAGTAGACTGTAGGACCTTTCCATTTCTAGAATGTTTTTTGCCCTCAGTGGTCCCTTTTCCTAGCAAAATTCTGCATAGGGATTTAAGGTATATTCATAAAAATGTGTGTGTTAGTCTTAGAGTGAAAAATAAATTATCGAACTCTCTACTGAATGATATGTCTCGTACATGTTGGTAGGAGAGGAAACTTTCTGAGCTTCAGGATCTGAAAGTTTGGAACATTTTTTCTGGGTAATTGTACTACCAAGTTGGAAATACAGTTTTGCTCTGGTGTTACAGAATGTAGAAAGCCTAAAAGCAATTTCTTAGTTTATTTTGGAGGAAGGGGAGTTGAAGAAATTTAAGGACTTACTTAAGGACTTACTTGATAGATCATTTTACATCTGATACCTGCAAGCAGTAATTTAATACATTTCCTAGGAGATTAGAAATATTCTAGATTACAAGATAATTGAACTGACTAGGAACCAGCACTGTAGGAACATCCTGAGCTGATATGAGAGTGGAAAATGTTGTTAGTGGTGGAGCTGAAGGAGGAAATTATTATTCTGCTGTTGTTCCTTACTAGGGAGAGGGAAAAGAAAGACTTATCCTTTGACTGCATGTTTCCTGAAATCTTTGATATATAAAGTGGCAGAAAACAGAGGAACTGTCTCTTTGCCTATGGAAAAATAAGTTAATTTTTATTCTTACTTAGATAAAAGCTTATGTTTCCTTCGGTGAGACTGAGCCGATTTACTGTTTGAGGTGTAGAAAATAATATATTGACTTTTTTCTGCCTTAGTTAAATTATTTTCAAGGTGGGTTTGGGGGTTTAATATCTCCCTTGTGCATGCAGCCTATTTCTCCCTTTCTTTGGTTTTTTGGGGTGTTTTTGTTTGGTTTTTTTTTTGGTTTTTTTTTTTTTTTTTAGACTAAGTCTGTGGCCAGAAGTTTGACAGCAGTATTATCAAAGATCAAAAACCTAGCTGGCAAGTTGCATATTCGTGGTGTAGGAAATTTTATTTGTTGCTTTTGGTTCTCCAATTTCAGTGCTTGTTTTGCTGTTTTCAGGTATTAGTCACAGAGCCTGATCTTACTAAGGTTTCCAGTTTTCTTTACACACTTCCACTGCTACCTAGAATTATTATTTTTCTTTTTCACTTATGATTTTTTTTTTCTTTAGGCTAAAAAGGACTTCTGTGCCTCAAAACTTTTCTGTCAGCTACTCCAGTAAGGAGTATTTCCTCTCTCTGTAGCTTTGTCTTCTCTCTTCAGACCATTGCTGCAGCAGCAGTGCTATATAAGTATAGAAGTTAACTCCATTCTTATTGTAGGAATTAGCCTTAATGACACGTACACTACAAAATGTGATTGTCTTGTATGTCAACCTTAACGTAAATTAAATAACCTGAGGACAGGAGAGCTTGTGAGTATTTTAGCAGGCTCTTCCTGAGCTTGCTGGTATGAATAATAGCAAAGAATAGTAAAAAAAGATAGGTGTTACTACTTAGTGTGATTAAAATTGAGGTGGTTGTGGTGGTTATGAAGCACCACAGGTGGAAGAGGAAGCATGAGTCTATACTCAAAACTATAGACTATACATTAATAATATGTAGGCTGATATTAAACATGTCTTTGAGCAAATAAAGTAACATCAAGCAAGGGCATCAAACAACATTGCTTTAATTTCAGTGTTTCTTTTTCCTTCAAAATGCAGCTGATCCTACTGCTCTGGGATTCATCATTTCTCCATGGTCTCTCCTGTTGCTTCCATCTGGCAGTGTATCATTTACTGATGAAAATGTCTCCCAACAAGACCTGCGAGCATTCACAGCACCAGAGGTTCTGCAGAACCATTCTCTGTCATCTCTGTCGGACGTTGAAAAGGTACAGTACCTCTTCCTCGGCAGACAGCTGTTGTCGTTTGCTGTTAATCTCTTCACAAAATAGCTTTAAATAATAGCTTTTGTCTCCCAGTGGTTCTTGACTTGTACATCTAACTGTCAGTTTCTTTTTTGACAGAGGGAGGAATCCTCCTATTTCTGTTTTTGCCTGTAAAAGTGGAATAGTGGTTATGGTTGTATGTGCTTATGAAGAAGTGTCTGTGTGCAGGTCCCTGTCATATGTGTGCTACTGACAGCCATACTTGGGCAATGGCTGCACAGAATAACTGACTGTTGAACTAGTTGTAACCAGCACTTCACCTTCTTTTTCTGAAAGATTTCAGTGACATCAACAATTTTAATTTAATTTTTTTTTTTTTTTGGCAAGATGCATCTGAGAGGTAAGCAAAGGAAGCAGTCCAAGGCTTCAAAACATGGGGCATTCCTACACTCATCTCAGAAGAAAGTGTTTGTTTTAATTAACATAAGTATTCCTCACTTGTGTGCAAAATTGTTCCTTTCCACCTTCCTTTTTTAACTTTTCCCCAAGGGCAGATATTCAGGCAGGTAAGATTTGTATGTGTGAACTCCTCCAGGTCATTGATCTGCACAGTCAAAATGACTAGCTTCTGAAATGTTTTCTTAACAATAATTTGTTGCAAGTGATAATGCTGTCCCCAGGAAACCATTCCCTTGCCTAGTCAAAGATATTTAGAAGTGGGAGTGAGAAGGAAGCTGAGCTCTATTTCCATCTCCTTGGCTTCTCTGGGTTGATAATCCTTAGAGAAGTACATTAGCCACAGCCAGTGTTGTAAAAAACCAATTATGACCTTTGTCTCCCTCCAGGAAGAATAGCAACATGCTCTTACTCCAGAGGAAACTAGTATTGATGTCAATTGCTGTTGTGTGCACAAGGGCTGTTAAAACATGTTTTTCTATGTTGAATATTTTGTGTTTGCAGGTTTTTTTTTCTTCTAAACCTTGTATATAGTCAGTTTTCTTTAGAACTATGTCACCAAATACCTACTGAAAATCATGGTTTCCTCAGTTACTCGCAAGCCCTTTAGAGATCCTTCTTGCCCAGCAGTATAGTCAAAACTAATGATGTAATAAAATATGTAAGTAATTTGTCTATGGCAAAACTATAAGCAATTAGCAACCTAGGTTGAAAGTTCTAATAGAGAAGAAAAAAATAACACATCAGTGCAAGTTCAGGATCAACTGCCTGTTGCTGTAGGATGTAGCTGCCAAGCTCTGTAGTCATACTGTTGGAACTGTTTGTCTTCTTTCAAGAGAGACAATGCTGTTGAAGACAGTAACGTTACCTCTAGTGCCAGCTCTGAAGTTAATATATGAAACAGATCTTTACAAATATCAGAAAAAAGTTTTGAAATGACATGTTTGTGACCTTTGTCAGAGCTGATTGCGTTCTTTGTTCTCTACCAGTATTCATTCAGTATGTTACTTTTTCTTTTTGAAATAAATAGAGAGCTCTTACTATGAAAAGCCATACTATGATGTTTCTTTATCTTAATCTTTAGGAAGGAAGTACTCAGAGGGACCACTATGGCTTGTAAACGAGCACAGAGTGTATCAATGGGCGATGACCGAATACTGGCATTCTGCACATATGCAGCACTGATTAATCCTCTCTGATTATGGCTGTATAAATTTGCTTCATGATACCAGTATAACCTTGCTTACTGGAAGATGATGACAAAATTGAGACTCTAGGCTGCAGCAACAGAGTTGCTGTTTTAATGGGAAACAACTGGATGTGGAAATAGACAAGCTTTGGCTTTACGTAAGGAAATTACTCATACAGTCACATGAAAACCAAATAAAACCCTTTAGCTTGTGGTATTCAGCTTTAGCATTAGGTTGAAGCTTTGGGCTTGAGATTAGTTAACTTGTTTTGTGTTTGAACTCCACTTGATTTCTGCGTGTGTTTTGCACACACTAGCTGGGGAAGTTGACTGTTCTAACAGCCTGGGATGGGACGAAAACATTTGCAGAAAATTTGCTGCTACCCTTCTTGTTCTCAGTGTAAAGCCTTGTGAATAAATCACACAGCTGTTCTCCCAGTGTGGCAGTCATGTCTGGGTGCGGTGAAGGACAGCCGTGATCTGAAGATGGCATCTGTGAGTGACTTATCGTGCATTCACTCATGTGAGACCCTCCAGGTGAATTCTTAGAAATGTACCACTGTGTACAAGGAATTGTAGTCTTTTCATGATGGCAATTGTATGTACTAGGATATGTAAAAATAAGTTTTGGTAATGCATCTTGGGGAAAAAAAAAGACGGCCAGACTGTCTGGGATACTGGTCTATAAATCCCTCGCTAGGAACAACACAGCGTAGCACGTTTGTGTGAAATGCTTCAAACATATCAGTCCTCTTTTTTCTACCTGCTTATGTGAAAGGAGAAAGCTGCCTAAAACATGACTTTGTACAAAAATTTTTGTCCTGTTATGGCTTTATTAGTTGAAGTTAGCAGGGCTGATTAGCTTTATATGTGATTCCCTTTACATTTGCATTAAACTGTATGTTGGATGGTATACTGGTTATTTCTCTTGATATGTTGACTTCATGTTTCTTAGATCTTACTTTGCACATGCTGACTGTGGTAACTTTTAACATATTTAAACTTTTTTTTTCTATTCTGTCAGAGTTCGCTGTTGTTCACTGAATTTATTTACTGGAAATCTTTGGTGTTTTCCTTTTTGTTGGTTGTTCTAAAATGGGACCATGTTTGAAAGCTACTGAAGGCAAAAAAAATCTTGTTTCTTAAGGCTTTATAACAGACAATGACAGGATTCCATTTATCTCTTGAGTTATGACTTTACTTGCTAACACAAAGTAACAGTGTAGTCAAGGATAAATATTAGAAAAAATTATAATCAATTAATGAATCTTTGATTCCAAAATACCCAGTCAATTTGAATACAAAATAAGTTTTGATGTAACTGCAAGCTTATTAGAAATAGAGTAAGCAAACTGTTCAAAATTACAATGAAAGATTAATTTGGGAAATGAATTCGATGTTGATTTATATGTTGTGGAAAATATTAGAAGTATCAGATTATAAAAATGAACTAGAATTTTGAATAAATGCTTTCATTTTTAAGAGATGCATGCTAATGTGCCTCTAAATCAAAGGTTGCCTCACCTGGAAAGAGAGAAGAGTGTTGTAAATATGAATCTTACTAGCATTGTACAAAAACATTTAGGAGTTACTGATCACTTGAAACTAGGAAAATTCTTAGGTTTTTACAACACAGTTTTTCAACAGATGGTTTTTGCCTAGTTTTCATGCTGCAATTATCTGTTATGTGAGGAACTTCATGTAATGCTGCACAAACCTGAAGCAGTTATGCTCTTGTAAACAGGCTGTTGTGGGGTTTCTTTTTTTTTTTCTTCTTTTTTAATTTTCCCTCATGACTATTTGACACAACCTAAGACTGTTAGACTGCAGAAGTAGTTAGCAATTTGTAAAGGGAGCTGTCAAACACCAGTCAAGCAGCAATATGCTTATTTATCTGATTTTTTTTTTTTAAGTTAAGATGTATGAAGTAGGAGAGAGTTGCATATGTGTGAAGGTATTATATTAAAATAAAAAAAAAATAGTTTAACTGATACGTAGTGGATACATTTTTGTTTTCTATGTAGCAGTTGCTTGCAAGTAACTTTGAAATGCTGTACTTGGAAAACCTCCTTAAGTTAGCGTAAAGTTTGAAATACCATTGATGAAGTTGAAGGAGTACTGCATCACAAACTGATTCCCTTAGCTTTTATTTTGAAAGCTGTTTTCAGAAAGATTAGTAGGGTAGTTTGTTTTAGTTTAGAAGTCTGATTGCATGGTTGTACAATAATAATTTTGTGGAGGATGATGCACTTCTCGGTTTTGGGAATAGTTTCCATTAAGTTGAAGCTTAGAATGATAGAATATCCTGAGTTGGAAGGGACCTGAGAGGATCATCAAATCCAACTCCAGACTCCACAGAGGGCAACAAAAAAGTTAACTCATGTATCTAAAAGGCATTGTCCAAACGCTTCTTGAACACCAATAGACTTAGGACCATGACCACTTCTCTGATGAGAATTAACAATTTTTACAGTAGACTTTTAACGTGCTGTTCTTGCATTTTTGGGGGACAGGAGGGGTTGGGAGGCTTTTTTAATATGAATTTTTTGTTTAGTTGGCTTTGTATGTGTGTGGGGGGGTTTTTTTTGGGTTTTTTTTTTTCTGGAAAAGGTTTTTTGTTTGTCTGTTTCGTTTTTTTATGCATTATTACCCTGAAAGTATATTCACCTTTTCCTATATAGCTACGGTATATCTGGATATGTAAGGAAGAATTTCTAGTATTTCAGTTGAAAGGGTAGTGGAATATAAACCAAATAAGGAACAACTTTCTCAGTATTTGAAAGGTAATGTTTCTGGTTAAATGGGCCAGTAGTGCTAAATGAGAACCTTGATGCTTGTCTGTGACTTCTGTCTTACTACTTTGCATGGAACAGAGACACCTTACTTTGGTGGCCAGTGCTTTATTTCTGGGAGAGAAGGCTGATGGGTGAGCTGTTGTTAGGTACACAGTGTTGGCTACATATTTACACCTAGCATAAAGCTGTATTTCATCTCCACCTGTGTACAGCACTGCCACAGACCTGCCATAACATGCCAATGGCAACAAAATTTGCCTCCTTGTTTTCCCTTCTGAGCATGATTGCGAAGAAGTTCTCTGTGGTTCTACTACAGCTTTATCGGAAAGAAAAACATGACTTCTCTGTTTTTGTCTATCTGTGTATCCTCTTGCACGTCTGTGTCTGAATGCACACCCGCTGACCTTGTTCCTCTGTCTTCAGCGTTTGTCAGTCAGCTGAACTGAACTGTACCAGTGAGTAACCCTGTGTTGGCAGTATCTAGTGTATCGCTGCCTTACACTGCTGTAAACCTTCCTGTCCTGCGCTGACTCATATGCTGTGCTAGATAGAGACCATCTCACGAGATTTAAGTGACAGAAGTTTAGGACTGGATGCTTCTTGGAGTATGTGGAATTCCAATTTTATATGAATAAAGTGCATTGCATTTACGTTGAATTCTGTACTCCCCACCAGGCTGATCGCCTGGATTACATGTGCTTCTGGCTTCAATGTGAGATGAAAGCTTAAAATTGAACAGAGAAGACAGAGGCACTGGTTAGATGTAGTACTTTTTATAGCAGTAGGGTTTGCTTCTCTGACCCTCATGGCAAAGGAGAACAACAATTTAAAAGACAACTGAGCTTAAATACCAGGAATATATATAGACAAAATGGTGATAAGTTAGTTGCTCTACTTTTAAAGTTCTGCTTTGCCTTTCCAGTCCTGGTCAGTGAGTTGATAAATGTGTCTTATGACAGGTCCATATTTATTCTCTCGGCATGGCACTCTTTTGGGGAGCTGACCACGAAGTTCCTCAGAGTCAGGTAAGTTTTGGTTTTGTTTACTATTGCAACTTCAGACTTGACAGTTTGACTGAATCTGCATTTAAGTTAACATGACAGGGTGTCATAATGAGACTCTGAAGAGTAGGATTTATTTCCTGTACTTGGAGCTTTTTCCTGTGCAGTGCGTGAGGATGGTGGTGGTGGTGTTTGTTGTCTTGCAGAAAGAAGGTGCTGATACTACATTTCTATTAGTTTCCATGAAGATATATCTGGGCTAGTCCATCCTGTAGTGTCACGGGCTGTAAGACAACAGTTTAAGCTGCTGACAAAGGAGGAAATTATTTGTTTTGGTTTGGGCTTATATAAAACCAAATATTTAAATAACATTGTTGCTTTACTCATAATAAAGCAACTTGTTCTCTGTGCTACCATAACGTCTGTGAGTCTGGACTTGGCACATATAGATACTTAGGTTACACAATGGCCAAGAGTGGGGATGAATTGTTTGGAACAGGGAGTAGACTCTTGCTATTGACTTGTCAGTTAATGCAGACACAGTTGTAGACTGCTTAGAGCCAAGTGTTATTGCTCAATGGGGTTATTTCACACACCCAGCAGAAATCCTAGACTATCTTTCCAAAACTGACTGAAGATGATGTGATTCATCGTCTTCCTGGGTACTCTTTCCCCATCCACAATTAAACTTTCAGAAGCCAATATCTAAAAGAGTGAAATACGATGAAATGCATCCAAAAAAGCATTTAACAATGGACTTGCAGTTGCGGGATGTGGCAGAGCACTGTGCAGCTCAAGGAGATTAGCTATTTCTGTTTCCTATTTGGGTTCAGTCCTACTAGTTGGTGTTATGTGTAAGGGTAAGGAAGGAAATTTTGAAAGGCTCTTTGGCAATGTAGGTGTTCAGTTCCTAATATTTTCTTTAACAGAGTGGTAGTAAGGTTCTCAGTTTGTACTGATTTGGAAGTAACTGTCCGAATGCAAAAGTCAGAAAATTCGAAGCTATCCCTGTTTTGGGGATATTTATTTGTAATGCCTCCCGTCCTGTCTTAGAAGCCTCAGTATTTTCTTAGGCAGCTATCCTCTTTCTTTGCTCTTCTGTCTTGTAGAAGATGAAAGAAACAGTATTCGGCAGTAGTGGGAGAGTGACTTACGGTAGGTAGAAGCAGGTGTTGAGCAGAAAGCAGGCATTAATTTTATCCCCCTTCTCTTTTTCTTCCTTTGGTATTAGATTGTAGCTACAGTTTCACAGTAATGCAGTAGGAAGGAATGTTCTACCTTCTGATATAACAATATTTTTTCAAAGACTTTGTGGTGAGGTGTGCCTGGAAGGAAAGGGGGAGCAGAAGTCTAGAATCTACCTTTGGGATGTTCTCATCTGGTGCCTCTGCCCTGTACAGTTGGTGGAGGCAAAAGGACACTGTGTATGGCATTAAGTGTTAATTTGCATGTGTGCATTTTCCCATTTTAATTTTTTTTTTTTTTCTCTCCTGTATTTGCCTGCCTATATTAGTTAATGAGCTGCTTCTCTGCTAGGAGTGTGGTTGAGTGATTTTTATGATTAATTAGAAGTGCTAAACGGTTAGATGGGAAAAGCCGATGTTAATTAAATCAAGGTGGTCCAGAATACTTTTGTTTGTGGAACAGTTTAAGAGTACTAATAGAGGGAAGACTGGAAGATTGTAATGACTTCAAGTGCTCTGTGATGCAGAAAGCATGACAATGCTTGTACTTTGTGGGTAACCACCCACTTTGGGAGAGCTGCAGATCAGAAAGCTCAAGTCCTGAGTGCTTGCAGCATCTGAGAACAAGTGTTATTGCTGACTGTTGCATACCCTGAGGAGTGATATTCCACATACAATGTGCTGGATTAACGGAATGGGTAGAGGAGAGCTATATCTAGATTGTTCTTAACCATATGGGTGTTGTTCTGCAGCTGTGAAGCTCTGCTTCCTTAACCAAAGGCTTTGCTGTTTTGTTCCTCGCTTTTTGTTGATATTTTTTGATGATATCACTGGACTTTGGAAATGCTAACAAAGCTGCTGCAAAATATTGGTGAGGTGAGGAACTGTAGAAAATGAGCGTAGCGAACAGAGATTTACAAAATAACTGTAATGAGGATTGAATTTTGTGTTTGTGACTGGCACGATGTTCAAAAACAACAAAGACATTTTCCTCTGAACCTTTTCAGTAGTCTTTAAGCCCTTGAGAAAGGGAAGTGTTGGTATCCTGACCTTACAGATCAGGCAGCCTGTTTGGAACAGGTTGTTGTAGAGTAGGATCTAGATGCTGGTCTATAACTGCTATTTTTTCACCACTTAGATGGTGACTTTCAAATTGGCACTCAGTTAACGTAGGCAGTAGGTCTCGGGAATAGTTATTTCAGTGTCTGTCTTTTGTTTCTATGTGTACTGCAAGTTGTTATTAAAACTGATTCTCTTATCCCTCCTGTTTCTTTTTTGTCACTAGCCTATCAAACTTGGAGATCATCTCAACAGCATACTCCTTGGCATGTGTGAAGATGTCATTTATGCCCGCGTATCTGTACGGACTGTTCTGGATGCTTGCAGTGCCCACATAAGGAACAGTAACTGTGCCCCTTCTTTTTCATACGTGAAACAGTTGGTCAGACTGGTTCTGGGAAGCCTGTCTGGGGTAAGTCTGTGTCAGCATTTGAGGAATAATAGAGATGAGCAGGAAGACAGCAAAGGTGCTAATTCAGAGTCACTCTGCAGTCATTCTTCCTCTTGTTTTACTATGTTGCAATTCTGATAAGGATGAGTGTTGAAAGGAGAGAATTTCTTCTCTTCCTTTGTAACAGCTTGTGCACTTGACAGTTCCTCCTGGAATACGCATTCATGACTGCTGTTTCTGAGGAAGATAATTTTGTGAACCATTTGCCTTCACTGAAAGAAAAGTAGAGCAAAACGGGAGAAGAAAAAAGGTGATTCACTCCGGGGCAAGTCTTAAACTTGTTGCTACTTGAAATGCTTCAGAAACTCTACATTCTATAAAAATGATTGCTGTGAATTTTCTTTTTTTAAAATTAAGCTTGACTTCTGACAGTTGCTTATTAACAGGAAGAGAGACCTTTTAGGCAGTGTGCCAACTCTCTTGCACTCCTGCTCAGCTCTTGGATATGATAATTGTGGAGGACGTTATTGACTAATGATGACAAATGTGTTAAACTGTTTTCAGAAGTGAAAGAAACTACATGAACTCATCTTGCAAAGTTACTATTCGTGACAGGCAACCTCTCCCTTCACCTAAACCATTACAACGTAACTTCAGAACACTTAAATGATTTCAAGGCTTTGAGTAGAAAGAAAAGCCATAAATTCTCAATATTTTGTTATGGTTTAGCCCCAGCTAAAGTACTACAAGGCAGCAAAGTACTACACGGCCGACAGGATGGGGGAGTGAAGATATAGCTAAAAGCTTGTGGGTCAAGATGAGGACAGGGAGAGATCGTTCAGCAGTTACCATCATGGGTAAAACAGACTTGACTTGGGGAAAATTAATTTAATTTATTAACAATAAAAACAGAGTAGGATAATGAGAAACAAACCCAAATCTCAAGAACACCTCCACCCCTCCTCTTTCTGGTCTTAACTTTACTCCCGGTTTCTCTACTTCCTTCCCCTAAGCGGTGCAGGGGGATGAGGAATGGGGGTTGCAGTCAGTTCATCACATGTTGTCTCTGCTGCTCCTTCCTCCTCAAGGGGAGGACTCCTCACACTCTTCCCCTGCTCCAATGTGGAGTCCCTCCATGAAGCTTTCCAATGTGAGTCCTTCCCATGACCTACAGTTCTTCATGAACTGCTCCAGTGTTGGTCCCCCCCATGGGGTGCAGTCCTTCAGGAACAGACTGCTCCAGCATGGGTCCCCTGAAGGGTCACAAGTCCTACCAGCAAACCTGCTTCAGTGTGGGCTCCTCTCTCCATGGGTCCACAAGTCCTGCCAGGAGCCTAGTCCAGCATAGGCTTCCCACAGGTCCACAACCTCCTTCAGGTATCCACCTGCTCTGGTGTGAGTTCCTCCATGGGCTGCAAGTGAATCTCTGCTTTGCCATGGACCTCCATGGACTGCAGGGGGACAACCTGCTTATCCATGATCTTCACCATTGGCTGCTGGAGAATCTCTGCTCTGGTGCCTGGAGGACCTCCTCCCCATCCTTCTTCACTGACCTTGATGTCGGCGTAGTTATTCCTCTCCTGTATTTTCACTCCTGTGTCCCCACCACTGGGCCAAGCCAGGCTCAATGTAAACAGCTGCCTGTGCCTCCTCCCTCTCTCCACATTGCTGCTTTGTTTTCACCTTTTTAAATATGTGTCATAGTTTAGCCCCACTTGGGACCAGGCTACACAGTCTCTCACTTTTTTTTTTTAAGAAATTTTTTTTTTCTTCTTAATTCTTCTTAAATAGAATTTCTTCAAAATTCTTCTTAAATAGGTTATAACAGAGGTGTTATCACTGAACATTACGTCACCAATTGGCAGTTGGTTTGGCCCTGGCCAGTGGTGGGTCTGCCCTAGACCTGGCCAAGTCCACCAGACAAAGGGGAAAATTCTAGCAGCTTCTTGCAGAAGCTGCCACCATAGCCTCCCTCAATAAACAAAACCAACACAATATGTTATCACAGAGGTGTTACCACCGTTACTGATGGGCTTGACCTTGGCCAGCGGCAAGTCCATCTTGGAGCCAGCCGGCATTGACTCTGTGAGATATAGGAAAACCTTGTAGCAACTTCCCACAGAAAGCCACTCCTGTTACCCCGCTGTGACCAAAACCTTGCCATGCAAACCCAACGCATATTGTTAGATTGTTCTCTGGCTAATACTTGCTTTCCTTGTGTTCTGTTCATAATTATAACAAATGCCAAGCAGTTTATTGTTGTTGGTGTGATATTCCATGGTGGTCCTGAATTTTATCCAGTTTTTGTCATTGAAACTCCTTTTTTTTTTATCTCGGAGGGGTTATGCCAATGTGAAAATTGCTGTCTAGAGAGACAGCTCTGTAATGGCAAGGAAAACGTTTGACTTGATAATGCTTCCTTTAAAAAAAAAAAAAAAAAATGTGACCTAGTTGTTAGATAGCTTTTTCATAAATGTAGCTTGGGAATGCTTACATGAGGTGAGAGGTCCCTGCATTTATCCAATATTTGGCAGGAGCCGATTGTGACAGGCCTCCAGAAACAGTGCTGAGCCTGAGCTCCACAAAGCATTGTCTAGTCTGTGAGGTTATGTCTGTTAGTTCGGTGCTCCTTGCTGTAATGTCTGAAGTCTTGTGTAGTTGCTAAGCAGAGCTAGTCAATGATTCAATTAAAGGTCTTAATCAGTGAAGCTGTTAAAATAAAGATCCAAACCTTAAATTGGACCACGAGCTGTAGAAAGAGCCGCTGTGGAGAGTAAGCCATTAGTCTCCAAGTTCTTGATGGCCCATTCTACTTAGCATATTTTCTGCTTTTCCTCATCTTGTTCTAGTCAGCAGGCTTTCAGAGAGAGTCTGAGGTTGGTGTGACAGACTAATCTAGACCGGAAAGCCAAAGGCAGCCATAGCGGTCCCAAATGCATGTACTGAAATCCAGTGGAGAGCTGAATCCAGCAAGTATGTTCCTGTCTTCTATACCTTCTATAATGAAGGAGCAGGACTACTGGTGGTTACCCAATACTGAAGTTTTGCTAGTCTTCTAGATTTTGTCTGCCAGTAACCTTTTTAACCTAATTTGCAACGTGTCACTGCATTGGCTTTGCAACAAGGCAAGAACAAACCAGCCAAATAGAACCAAGTTTTGACAGAACAACAGTGAGAGAGCTGTGCTGCTGTGTTTTTGTGCACCTTAGCTAGCCATCCCTGCTGTTTTTAATGTCGAGTGCTCTCTGTGTGTGCTGGAATTGTTTTTTCAGAACCATACTACAACTTGCTATTCCAAGATCAACATGCCTCCAATCAACATGCCTTATCAAAGACTAGAGAGATCTTAACCCTGTAGCTGGTTGTTTAGTGGTCTGAGCAGCACAGAGATCCTGTTTGAAACCAGGTTAATATGCATTGTAAAGGGTGATATGGCACAAGATTGATCCAATCTCTTTAACATTAATTGAGTTGCATTGTAACAGTGATGGATGGAAAGCTGCTTGGTTTCTTCTTCCCACTTCCCAGCTAAGGCACTGTCCAAGTTATGCTGATTTTTACCGTATCAGAAGATCTCACTAAAGATTGTGTCTTGTAGCAAATAAGCTCTTCTTTGAATAGCTGTACATGTGAAACAATTTTTTTAGGGAAACGGTGATTTTTAAAAAAGTTAAAAGTTAATGGGGGGAGTTAAGCCTGGCAAAACAAAGGAATGTGTCTGAGGGGCTGAAGAAGAGACTTCTCACAAATGCATGAGATTCTACATGAATAATAAGTTCTGTGAGGTTTCAGCCTAAAACTATCAAGTACAAGACAGTTCTTCCTGCGACACAGAAAATTCATCAGGCCAATCACAAGTTCCAATCATGTTGTGGTCATGGAACATGGTTTTCAAGTGTTGCTGTAGGTGTGGAATCTATTAAAGTTAACTTAATTTACGCTTGGTGGAAAAAAGTAGATCAGATGTGTAGTAAAAATAATGCGTAGGTTATTCAAATATGAATAATTCTGGGGGATGTTCTCACTGATGAACCTGTTTTTTAGGAAAAAAAGTTTGAACTTCCACTCTGAATTTGAACTTAGCTGCTTGGCACTGACTTATATCATGCATTTATGTAACAAACACTTGTTTCATACTGATGTGAGCTCTTTCAGTATTTGACTTTGTGTTACTACCCGTTTTGCAGGTGGATCAACTTTCTTGCATTGGAGATAGAAAATTGCAGCCAGACAGAAGCCAGGCCATTCGGGAGAGGCTGAGGGGAAAAGGACTTCCCACAGGTAAGTGCTTCATTGCAGTAAGGGTTATGACAATACAAACAGCCCTGTGGAAGACCAAGTTTGGGTAGGTTCTGCAGCTGAAGAAATTGAATAATGGAAGACTTGCTGACTTTCACAGCACTCTGGTGGTTCAATGTCTAGCTAAGTGTTGGTGATGGTGACATGAGAATATTTTTTTTTTCAGTAAAATACATGTCCTGATAGTAGGAACAGAGTTGAAAGGTTCTTGCCCAAAAGTTTTGTTTCTGGAGAAAGGGAATCTTCAGCTAAACATAGATCAGCTAGAGGAACAAGAAGCAGCTTTTCTTAGTTACCTCTTTCCTGTGGACTCAGCTTTCTCTTCATAGCTCTAGTTACACATACCCTGCTTCCCAGGCAGCCCTGAACTCTTCCCTGCATACAAAGTTTATTTTTTCTGCCTCCTCTTTTTTTTCCTGAAGAGAGGTTTTATCTGTACTATCACAATTCTGCTGTGCTTTGACAGTGTGAGGCGGCCATGGAGGCCAGGTACGGTTGTATGTTACTTCAGGTAAGAAAGTAGAAACTGAGGGGCAGGAATGAGGCAGACTGTTTCAGAGGCACACTGTTGCCACCGTGGAGGAAAATGGATAAAGTGATGTAGGTTGACAGCTGCTGCTGGCTGTGACTTGATTAGATGTCCTTGTTTAAATTTAATATCAGTGGCAGCATCAGCTCTGTGCTAGGCTTTTCAGACAGGAGGATGTGTTCTTCCAAAAGACTGGTCTCATATTTTTCTGGAAGAATTGTGGGGCTGGGTAGGAGCATTATATAAGGCTTCAGCTTGGACCACTCTAAGTCATTGTGATGCAGGCAGTGAGACTTGATAATCAGGTGAGACCATTCTTGCCTAAAACTTCATCTGTAAATGCATTATCTCAGTGCCAGAGTGTGACACCACTCACAAATACTCCACGCCGTAAGTGTTAATAACACAGGGTTTTCATCTGCCTCACATTATCTCTCTGCCTATTTACCACCAGTAGAGTCGTAACAAAGTTATGTTGCTAATGTGTTTGAGTTTTTTAGTTTTGTGTAAAGCAACAGTGCAGTGAATTGCAGGAACTGAAATAATGCATGGAGTTGTCAGCGGAAATAGAAACTGCAAAAATCAGACACAAGTCTAGAAAGGCGTTGGTGATCTTCCTTTATTAATTCTTTTATGATGAGTCCTAGATTAAGTTACTATTTGATATAAAAATCTTATGTCAGTGGTTGCCAGCCCTTCAGTATGGCACTATGTGTTTAGGAACAGTTTCTGGTACAAGCTGCCTCTTCAGTTTGTGGCACAAATGCACTGTTCTGACTGCTTTCTTGGGGACTTTATTTTCTTATTGGCTTTTTTCCTTCTTCTTTTCCAGAACATTTCTGTAGCAATAGGAAGATCTGTAGGAGTACAGGGTTTTGAACTGGATCAATCTAGTTAACCAGATTTGTAAACCATGTAATACCTTTCTTTTCTGAACTTCTTAAGCTCTTCCTTAAAATAAATTATTTCCCTGATTCCCACCAATTTTGTTAGGGTTGTACCAGAATGTTATTGTCCTGATTGTTAAGTTATTTATTTATTCTGTAACTCTGTTCTTCCCTATTTCCAGTGTTGTCATATTCACAGTTTCTTTACACAATACTAACCTGTCTGTATTCCTCACCCCTTTTTCTTAGAGCTTTATTTCAGCACGTTACCATTCAGCTACTACCTCAAGATTTGTCATTTCCATACCCTCTTTCTGTCATCTATTCTACTTTTTTATTCCATGGTCATCATAAACTGCATGTTTTGATGTTGGTCAGAATATTTGTTAAGTTTTGGAGACGTAGCAAGGTTGTCTTTAAACTGGATTGCACTGCATTAGCAACCCTGATTAATCTGTCCTTTGTTGTTTCTATTTTTCTTTTCACTAGTACAACTGAACAGTCTTTTGCTGGTTTGCTTTTCATTTTCTTCAAAAAGCCTTAACTTTTTTTTTAATGTTTGTGTGATTTGGGGCTGGGAGGGGGTGAGGCGGGAATGGTGTTCATTTGTTTTCCTACCCACAGCTTTGTTTAAGCTTTTTAGCAGGTTTCCCTCCTGCTCCCAGAAGTAATGTTTGTCCCCGAAGTCTTAAGTATAAAAAAAGTTTTGTTTTAAGTTCTACTAAATTTTGAAGATTGATGTAGCGGCTTCAGTCAGTATCTCTGTGGCTTTCTGTCTCAGAACTCAGGTGAATGATATCCCTGTAACGTGTGAAACTTTCTCTGAGGACGGTGTCTTTAAGTCAAAGGATATAGACTAGATGATCTAATTGCTGTTTTTCTGCTGTATCCTCTGACTTGAAAAAAATGGCATGGCTATAATAATAACACTCTTATCCTTGCTTTTTTTTAAAAATGCTTAGTATGTATGACTTTGCTTCTGAGACAGTTGAGAGGTATTAATTTTTATCTTAATTACTGAACAGTTCAGTTAGGATGCAGTATGTGAATCTTGGAAGGGCTGTGAAGCTGAATGTTTGTCTCGCTGCTCACTTGCTTTCTGGCTCCACCTAGGATTTCCAGGTTGCCAAGAAGAACAGGTTCCCTGTGGTGTGAGCACTTGGGAGATCATTGGGTCAGGGTTAAACAACCAGAGTTAAGGGTTCCCTGAGAATAAGGAGTCCCCTGGGCTCAGCTGCTATCGACCAGTAAATTCAACAGAGTTTTAAGCAACCACAGTCAAACCAACTTTTTGAAAGGTTTCTCTTTTTAGGGAATGTCCCGAAGAGATCTAATTAAACATAATCTTTACTCAAATAATATTTGTGAAATCTGTGAATTTGATAACCCCAGATGATAAAGTAGGATGAATAGTCCTCCTCATCTAACCCCTGTTTCTCTTAAGTTGATTGAAAGTGCATGCATGCATAAAGTGTTACAGATAATGTGTGGCACCTGAATGTTTGTGCGTCACCGTTCGACTGCAAACATTTTTGTTTGCATCATTCCAAGCCTACTCCCGAAGGTACGAGTTATTAATGAGATGCTCTTGAATACTTGATTTTTCCTATTGTTGTCAAGAGGAACTGTCAACCAGCAAAAATGTTATTCAGTTGCTATGTGGGTTTTAAAATATTTTGATGTTATGCTTCTTTCTCCCTCTGTCCCTAGAAGTAGAAAATCTTTTTCATGTTTTCTGTTATTTGAGTCTATTTTCAGAAAATAAGACATATTTAAGTCAACCATTCCTTTAATTTTTTATGTTTTGCCTGTCTCACTTCTGTTCAAGCTGTTTCAATTTCTCTGTATCACATTCATGACCTGTGAAACGCTCTTTATTTTTCCCCTTTTCCCTAGAGGATTTACAACCCTTTTAGATTCTCCAGAACTTTTCCCAATTCTACTTCTATTACCAGTCCCATTTCCTGGTATGTCTTAATAGCACCATGTTACTTCTCTGTATTTCAATCGTAGATACGTTCCTTGATCTCCACTTCACTGAGACTTCAGGGAATATAAAGTATCAGTAAAATACAAAACAGAACAAAACAAAACTCTCCACATAATCAAAGTGGCTCTAGCTGTTTTCAGTTCCAATTGGCATGTATAGTGAGTTACATGTTTGCAAGTTAGTGAAATGAGAGACAGCTCACATTTGATTCAGGGCAATTTAATGCTTGGTTATTTCGTTTTCCGTGATGATATGCTGGTTTGCTGGTGCAAATTCTGTTAATAACAGCACACATCAGCTGCCCTGGGGGCACAGCTTTTAGATTTCTGGAAAAGTGAGCTGTGGAATGTAGTGCTAATTATACCGATGATAATCTCATAGATTGAGGAGAAGGCCAGATGAGGGTTTAAGAAAAAAAGTAATGGCAAAAGAAAAAAAAAAAAAAGAAAAGGAAAACCGGTTCAGAAAAGCAAAGAGTCCTTTTGTCCTTTTTTGACACTGTAGTAATCTGCTGCTGTATGTAGCTGAAATATACACCTCTTACTCCAATTGCAAAATGGCAAACACTTACAAAGGTAGGAAGCTACCAGGTAGGATTATGATTCTGAGTGAACTGTCCTTCTAATAAGTTAGACGTTACACGAGTCATCTTTTATCTGAATGTTTGGGTTTATCTTTCTCTGAGAATACATTTTGGGCCCAGTTTAGCGCCGGCACAGTGGGAGCGCACAAGGACGTTTCTAATTTTACCAGCATGTTTCAGAAAGTGAATACGATAAGCAGAAGTATTTCCTGGAGAGGACAGAAGACTTGTCTGTTACTCACTGAGGTGAAGTTCTGTTGAGTCATTGTGAAAATCTTAAGAGAATTTTTCATGAATAGAGTAGCTGTCATACAGAGAAAAAAGCAGCATAGAGCTAAGGCATTTATTATGAACTTAAGAGTATCAGAATATTACAAGTATCTAAGTTAAAATAGCTGATAAGTTGTGCTAAGTTCATTAATATAGAGATGGTTCAGCAAGAAAGATGTGCTCCTAGTTGGAGAGTAGCCAATTAATACCTTAGATATTTGCAGTCTTTGAAAAATGATAAGTTTTTTGCTATAAGACTTGGAAAGTCATTAATGTTTAGATCAGTTTTCTGTACTGTGGTCAACCAAAATTATAATTGCCGAGGCTTTAATATTGTCTTAGGACAAATATTTTGAAATATTTTTCTACTTTGCATATGTAAATTGAATGTTTTGCTCTCCTTGTGTACCCAAGTTGGATATTTTCAGCTGTCCATTTCCATCTTTGTGTCTTGAACATAATTACCAAATTAATAAATAACTTCATGCTAACATTCTCCCCAATGAATTTTTTTCCTCTTTCAGTACTCACTTTCTGTGGCCATCTTGGTGAATAAGCTTTATGGCAGAGTTGATTGCAGAAGTAATTTATTCTAAATTAATATTACAGAATGTCAGAATGTTTGCTTTTAGTCAAGTCATACTTGGAACACAGTATTTAGGAACTAATTTAGCCAGGAGAAATAGACATGGTAAAACCTGGTGTGAGTCATCTGAACCAATGAGTGGTTTTTAAGTTTCATACTCAAGACCCTTTAGACCTTAAGAGTCTTTACTTCAAGAATTATTTGTGAGTTGCTTGATAAAATTCTTTTAGTGTGTCAAGAGAGTAAGTAACTGTCAAACTCTTCCAAACATAAAGCAAGAATTAATTCAGCATGCTACTCTTCACCGCAAACTATAGCACTCATTCTTCAAAAGGATGCATTGTCTATTTAAAGCCTAGTTGAAATCTTCATAACTTGTACATGCCTGGCAGCCTGCTTCCCAGCCCTCCAGTAATTGAAATGCTTCACTTTCTGTGTTTGTTTACGAAGTTCCAACTTATACTGATGATGTGTGAACACCAAGGATGGATCTTTTCAGAGATACGTCATCTTTTAAAGAGCTATAGCTAACAGGTGTCTTGGCTTTGCTTTCCTACCTCAAGAGTCCCTTGATTTTTTAACTCTATTTGTGCAATATGGCAGACTGTCAGAGTTAACCTTCTATGTTACAATACCACAGTTGTATCCTGCAGAATTACAACCTCTGCCTCTGCCAAAAGAAGATATGCCACATGAATAAAGGCTTGAAATTAATTTAAAAGATCATTAACATTCACTTTAACCATACGTAACAGGAAACAATTGGAAATACTGAACAAAATTTTGGAATTTATAAACTCCCTGTTTAATTAGACTATATGCTCTGTGAGGTGCAGCAAAAACGGTAGGTGCTGTAAACTGAAAAAAAAAAAGATTCTAAGGCTAAGTGAAGCTGCTTTTCATTTTAAGAAGAAATTACAGCATTTAGTTATCATTCTTCAGAATATCAATTACTAATGTAGCTGTACAGCTAAAACTCTGAGGCAAAAGAAAATATACCCTTTCGCTTTTAATCCAGGGAAATTGATTGTGGATTATGTTTTAGTTCCTAATTTGAGTGAAAATGCAGCTTTTAGTCTATAAAGAAATGGTTTATAGCTATGACCTCTATGTGTGAACTGAAACAGCACACAGATTTAGCTCACAAAAAAAAATACAGCACAAACTTAATAACTTGATAATCTCTCATCTGGAAATATAATATTTTTATTTTTATTTCCCCTGTCTCCTCAGTACTAGAAAAAAAAGAACTGTGTAGGTGGAGAATAGCCTCCAGATTTCAGCAAAGCCAAATGGAAGCCAGATGAGGATTTCTTGTTTAAAATAAAAAAAAAAAATTATTTTGCACTCCAGAAACCGTGCCTGCTTTCTTCCAATAAGTGTTTCTGTTTGCATCTAGCAGTACCGGTGGTTGGTGTTGGTAGGGATCTTTTAAATTTAAGTGTAGTTGCTACTGCTTTCTTGAGCTTCCAGCCTGGCATACCTGGAAGTACTGTCACAGTGGTGCTGAGGACAAACTCCTATCTCTGAAGACAAAACAAGAATGGACACAAAGATCAGTGAAGAAATCAAACCAGAGATGTCAAATACTGTCTGTGTGCAGAAAAGCAACTGTGTGACTGAGCTTCTCCTTGCAGAAATCAAGGAAGGGAAGAGCTAGGTGGCCCTTCTGCCTCCTGGGTTGAGAAATGCACCCAGAAAAATTGCCCCATAAACCTCAATAGGAAAGAGCAGTGGTGCAGTTGTCTTTTCTGCAGAGGTGCTGAGGAAGGGAAGAGGTAAAATGTTGCATTTACAAAGTGCTACTTGGCAAGGTTTGCTAAGACTGTTCGGAACAAGATGCCTGGTTTCTGGAGCCATTTGATTTTTTGATAGAGGAGCCGTGTCACTCCAAAGCAGAATGCAAGCTGTTTTACAGGATTTATAGCTTGGCCATTACTTACAGTGCTTTCAACAGTCCTTGTGTCCAGCTCATTTCTTTCTTCACAAAGAATGTATTCTTTTAGGAGTACTTCTGTCTGAAACTTAGATTTTCTCAACAATTTAAAAAAGTAAAAGAAAGGAGGTGCTGTTTATAGCAGTCAACCCACAGGCCACATCTGGCTCTGTTGTCTTCTGTTTGGCTCTTAGCCTGCTCCAAAGGGATTGCAAACTCAACTCCTCCATCAGCTACCCACTCATATTTGAGAAAGTAACCGCATTGTCTTGGGATATGGATTTTTCTGTTTTCTGTGCAAAGATGGTGTGGGAGATGTTTTTTAAACTCCTGTATAATAGTTTCCGCTTCTCAGACCTTCCAGTGTGGCAGCGATGGTGTGCGCTTTCGTGCACATGCAGGCAGTCTCTCTCTGTCCCCCCTAGCTCCTGTCTCTTCCTCACCCCGACCCTGTGTGTGTGTGTGTGTTTGTATGTATATATCCATAAGCTTTGCTAGAACGGAGCTGAAAAATGTATTCTGTTTTGTGCAAATAAAAGAACGCGGCAGCCAGAAAGACTTTAAAGAAACTTGAGCTGCATTTATTCAGTAAAAACAAATACAGTATGTGATGGCACTGACTGTGTTTGCGCTTACATAGTATTTGTTTAATTGCCTGTATGATCAAGCTGGTACACAGGTCATTGCAGACAGACTGAATTTACTTAGGACCAGATACCAGCTCTCTTGCTTAGAGGAAAATGAACCAGATTACTGTCAGTGTGAGTCAAAGATGCTTTGTGAATGACACTGGTGTCAAAGAGGGTGTAGTTGCTGAAGGCACCAAAGGAAGAAGGAAGCAGATCCATGGTCATGTAGAAAATGTAACATCTGCCAGCTGAAGGTGTGTGGAAAACTAGATTTTCATTTTAGCACCATCAGGGAATTTCATTGTGAACTCTTGATGATTAATTGCTATTTTTATTGTATATATTCCCTACTATATATTGTATTTTGGAATAATGAAATTACTGTAATTGCATTTGAATTATTTATAGTAATTATAAATAATTGCACTAATGTAACATCAAGTAGAGGATAAACAGCCAAGGGCGATGCATGAAGTTGAGAACCCAGAGAGTCTTGAGATGAGCAGGAAGAAGAGTTTAGTTAAGGAGAGAAGCAACTGGGGAAGGGGAAAGCATGTCTTTTGAAGCTACTTACGTGCTGTAGTGTCTTAATTGCTAGTGGCTTGTCCTGTCACCATCACTGACAAGTAGGGAAGTCCTTCTCTGTCCTGTTTGGGTAACTGAAGCATGGAGTAGCTCTGTGTGGTCTCAGGTGAGATACTTAATGTCTTTAGTGGAGCCAAGACACTTTGGATAGGTCTCCAGAGTTTTCATTACAAACACAAGCCATTTGTTTTTTGGTTTTTGTTTTTTTTTTAAAGGAAGGTCATAACATGAGTCTCTCCATCCATTATAATTTAAAGACGTAAAAGTTCCATTATGCAGTCAGGTTCCTTTTGTTCATTAGTTACATCTTCTCTTCATATATAATAGTTTACTGATAGTTCTTCCCTTCATTTTTCCCACATATTTTGTCATAAAAGCTGGGGAAAGAAATGTTGATGGATAAACTCTGTATTGGCTTAATGAATTTGGACTTGTGTATGCCATTCAACTAAAAATATATGTATTAAAGAAGGGCATATTATTCCAGTCTGCTGTGTTCTGGAGGTGTATGGCTAGCTGAAAGCTGGACATACGAGCCTCGTGCTGCGAGAGACTTACTGCAGTCACTTAAGAGCCTTGACCTAAGTAGTGCTGAGGCAGTGTGTTGAGGAGGTCCAGTGAAAATACGTTAACAGTTGATTTTTGTGACTTACGAAGTCTATAGCAGTACTTCAAAAATTAAGGAGAGATGAGGACAGATTTAAGTTATTAAAAATAGAAGAATTGGCCTGGATTGCTTGCTGATTGCCTAATCCAGTTTTTTCCCTGGTATCTGCAATTGAGTTGCTTATGGACTCTGAGAAGTCTTGTCCTTTAGCATTGACCAGCATGCATTCTTGGCTGGTATAAAGTATGGATACGAAAGTTCTGTATTGCTGCTTTGTTTCACTTTGCCTTCTCGGGATGTCGAAGTTGAGCAGGCTCTGCACCCCTTGCCCCCAGTCTCTTTGCCTTTCTCTCAGGATGATTCATAAACAGCTCATATTGACACTGTGAGCCAGTTTGGGGAGAGCTTGTTGAAATGACGTTATGTAGAGAAGGATGGGTTTGGCAAAAGTAGGAAGAAGTGCCAGGACTGGTGAAAAGCAGAAGTGGGAATGGGGTGGGGGCAGTAGAAAGGAAAGATAAAGAGAATTTTACAGTCTCAGAACTGAATACTAAGGCCAGCTGTAGATTCCTTTTGGTGCTATGTAAAAAACTCCTGTTGACTGCAGAAATCAATGTGAGTATGAGTTAAACAGACCTGTAGACATCTCCAGTCAGCAGAGTGGAAGAGCAGTGTGGAAGTGGAATGCCCATCAGGAGGCAGCTGTAGCAGTGACAGCTTTCCCAGTCACTGCTGATGAGGTAGCATTCATGGCATTAACTTTTCCTCATGAGGATGGCCCAGGTGGGTGGATGACTTGGGGAACAGAAAGCATTCCTTGCATGCCAAGGCAAGGAGCTTGCGTCTTCTGCATGAACTGGAAGTGGCTTCTGTACGTCTAATCTGAATGCTACAAGTCTATGGAAACTACAGGTTTGGTGAGGAGGATACTCCTTCCCCTCTAGCACTCTTTTTCACTGTAAACTGGGCTCTTTCACTGCAGTTCTCACCAGTGTACAACAGGTACGTTTATGTCTCCACGTGTGCTATGGTGAGGATACCCACTGGTTACTGCAAGTCCTTTGTGGCTCTTTTCACTGGATGTGATCCTGAAGCAAAGTAATGCTTCAACGTGCAGAGACCTAAGTAATCTTTTGAACCAGGAATAATCTTCTGAGTCATGACCGATGATGTATCAAGTAATCCTGAATTTACAGCCTCGGTAGTATATTGGAGTTGCAGCTCTCTCTTTTGGTTTTTTTTTTTTCTTTTTTTTTTGCCATCGTTTTGTTCAGTAAGGTCTTGTGCATGTACGTACTTTCAGTGTTGAAGAGGTGTGAGTGGTTTTGGATTGTTTTTTTGTGGGTTTTTTGGTGGTTTTTTTTTTTTTTTACATTAAAAAAATGTGAAAATAGTGTGTAGAGGACATTGTTTTGTTTTTTCTGCCTAAAATTATCTTAGAACTCTCATTGTTGGGGAGGATTCTCAGAGCTCTTTTTGATTTGCTTTTTTGGTGACCATATTATATACTGCAGTATTTCGGTTTTTATCTCTTGCACAAATGATTGAGTTAAAATCCTCTTTAGGAATGTCTGTTCTTGATGTTCATGTACATGAATGTCAAATGTGTGTTTGCAGAATGGATATCATCCTGCTGCTTTAGATAGATAGTGAGAACTTCACAGTGAATGACTATTTTTAAAAGGCTTTTTTGTGTTTGTGAATATTACATCATAGAATCATAGAATAGTTTGACTTGGAAGGGACCTTGAAGATCATCTGGTTCCAACTCTTCCTGCCATGGGCAGGAACACCTTCCACTAGATCAGGTGGCTAAAAACTCCATCCAGCCTGGCCTTGAACCCTTGCAGGGATGGGGCATCAACAGCTTCTCTGGGAAACCTGTTCCAGTGCCTGACCACCCTCACAGTGAAAAATTTCTTCCTTATGTTCTGATCTAAATCTACCCTCATCCAGTTTAAAGTGGTTATCCCTTGTACTATCACAACAGGCTCTGCTAAAAAAACCTGTCTCCGTCTTTCTTAGAAGCTCCCTTTAGATGCTGGAAGGCCCCTATAAGGTCTCCCCGGAGCCTCCTCTTCTCCAGGCTGAACAGCCCCAACTCTCTCAGCCTGTCCTCATAGCAGAGGTGCTCCAGCCCTCTGATCATCTTCATGCCCCTCCTCTGGACTCTTTCCAGTCTTATGTTGGGAGCTCCAGAGCTGAATGCGGTACTCCAGGTGGGGTCTCACGAGAGCAGAGTAGAGGGGGAGAATCAGCTCACTCCACCTTCTGGCCACGCTTCTTTTGATGCAGCCCAGGATGAGGTTGGCTTTCTGGGCTGCAAGTGCACATCACAGGCTCATGTTGAGCTGGCCTTATGAGCAATGTAGTCTGGGAATAAGATAACATAAGATTTACCTGACCACTAAGATAATGATGTTTGCTTAAGTTTAGGATTAAAGCCATAATTGTAAAATATGATATATATCAGATACTTTCAGAAGAATTAGTTCATTCTTGCTATCAAAGACTTTTGTTGTAGTCTCATGACTGGAACATGTGGGAACTGTCTAATTTCTTAGAAGATACTTTTTAGACAATTTGAACCCTAACATTTATTATGTATTTGTGTGTTATTAAGAAGCAAGAGGTTTCTTGGTCGCATTTGGCTTTAGTCTTGCTTTTTTTTTTTTAAACATCTGTTGTTAGTTTAATATTGCAGAAATAGAAACAGAAAGCAAACAGCCCCTCTTCAGGTAGAGTATCAGAGTTGAAAGATGTGAAGCCATAACCTTTTAAAGCATTTCTGAGTATGATTATGAGCATCTTTAAAGCATTCTGTAAAACTCAGTTCAGAAGGATAATAGGCTCTAGATAAAGATCGTCAGGAGCCTACTGTGCAGGTGGGGCAGTTGATTTCAGTGGACCTTGGAAGAATAGCAGGCAGCACTATACAGCCGTCTTTGAGAGTACCAGGTACAATGCAGTAATTTATTTTGAGTTCACGACTGCTTTCTTTTGTGAGGATGTCTGCAAGGCTGCCGCTTCTCGAAAGGCGTACATGGTAGTATTACAGTAGAGAGGAATCTAACACTAAGTGTCACATGCCGTGCTGGCTCCACCTGGGTGAGCACGGATTGCTTAGGCAACCCAGCATGGAATTTTTTTAGTTAGGTCAGGGGTATCATGATAAGGCCAAGATTGCCATATTAGTGCAGTGTGCATGCTGCAGATTGGAATGGTTAGACTTCATAATAATTCTTGCAATGTGCTTGGTCAGTTGGCGTAATGAGTAGATTACTCATTACATATTACTTTGTGATATCTACAATAGGCTTTGGATTTTCGCAACTTTAATAATGCAGAAGCATTAAAAAAAAAAAATCAGTTTGCTAACAGAAAGTAAGTACCAGTTGGGTAGTCTTTGATACTAGTTTTTATCTGGGATAGTACTCTTATAATTTTTTTACTCTCATCTCAGGAAGCTTTTAAGAACATGAAAAGTAAACTTTTAGATTATCTGTAAACATTAAGAAATTTGATTGTACTTACTGATGCTTGTAACTAGTTTTGTAAAATCAGACTAATAATTTGAGAAAACGTTATGCCTGAGACATACATGATCATCAAAACTTCTCGATGATCATAATATTATATTCTTCAGCGAACATATATTTCATTGATACTATTCCACCTCTGTCGGTTTCTTTTATTCTGGAAGTAGTTTCACAGTAAGGGAGAGGGAGAAGAGCGAGTGTTCATTAGTATTGGCTGATCCATTTATTAACAAAACATGAAGTGTACAGGCTCATAGAATCACTTTGATCTTAGAGGCTTTGTTGGTTTTATTTTAGAGTATTCTTTATCTGGAGAGACTGTCAAAAATAGTTGTTAAAAGAAGATCCAGAATCAAAATTCCTAAGTACACAGTCAGTCTTCTCTTACTGATGACACTATTGCAGGGCATCTGGAAATCTGTAGAACAAACCCGAACTTGTCATTAAAAATTGTAGGTGTTGTCTTTGGGTGTGAGGCATGGCTGATTTCAAACTGATCCTTAAACAATGCTTTTGATGATAGTTCAGACTATTTTAAAAATACAACTCATGAGAAAACAACTTTCAGCATGTATGTGATAGTTTTATTTTTTAATGTTAATACTGAATTGTAGTAGGCTATAATTTTTTTTTTGAGCAAGTTAGAAATAAAAGAAATAAAATGCCTGTCAGATATGAAGTAGTTGGAATTCTCTCTTTGTTGATTAAAACAACCCTTTAAGTGGCTGTTTCATTGTTTTGCATGGCAAAATCAAGGCCAAAATGTGTGCTCAGTGTATGCTTTAATGGTAAATACCTTGGGTTGCACTCTTGTATATTAAGTACAAAATTACATATATGAAATGTCTTCTTATTCCAGCAAAAACATCAGTGGTTGATGGACCTGATGGACACAAAGCTCACTTCTCTCAGCAGACCATGCTTAACAAAGGACTAAGCAAGTCTATGGGATTTCTCTCCATTAAAGGAACACAAGACGAGGAAGAGTTTTTACAGGGCACTTCTACAGATTACAGCTTGGGACAGGAAGATGTTTTCTGTCCTCATAGATGCAAAACCAGTGAGTTTGAAAAAAAAGGTCACCTTCATACAGCTGTCACTCCCAAGCGGAAAGTATGGGCTTCCTCCACAGATTTGCTTTGCACAACTGACAAGGCAGCTGAGAGGGACCATGCTGGAGTCTCTCATGGGCATAACCGTCAGTATGAAACATTTACGGTACGGACTTCTACTACTACCAAAAACAAAGAAGCAAGATACTCTGATGGGAGCATAGCACTGGATGTCTTCGGACCACAAAAACTGGACCAAATGCGCTATATGCCTGAGACATCAACTTCTGCAGCAATATCAAGTGCCTTTGACAGGATAAGAGAGAGACAGAAAAAGTTGCAGCTTCTGAGGGAAGCTATGAATGTAGAAGGTTGGTGAAGCTTTTTGATTTTTCCAAGTATTCCAGTCATTAAACAAAGATTTCTCTTTATGATAAATTTGAGTTCCCTTGCAGCAGCTCTTGAAACTGCTGAGATCTTCGCTTTGTCATCTTTTAGGTAAACTGAAAGCATTAGGATGTCTGTTGCCAATGAAGATAAATGTGCATGTCCAGATTCCTTACCCAGTGAAAATAGTTGATGTCTGTAAGTCAGCCAGTATCAAGTTCATCAATTAAAATTAGCAAAAGAAAAAATCTTGGTAATAACCAATTTGCCAAGTAATTTTCCTTGATGGAAAATCATCTCCAACTATTAGAGATAGATTTATACCCCAGAGGAAAGAGAAAATTTCATCTCCAGATCTCTCAGTTTTTGCGCTGTATAACTCTGGATGATGCAGTTAAGCCCTTAAATATGACATTTGTTTGGACTCATATTAAGATCTTTACCTCAGAAGGAATACTTGACAAGTTTCATCAGTTAATTAAAAGCATACATGGGGGGAAAAAAGTCTTTGTATTTTTTTCTGAGGAAACTTATTAAATGGTCTTTATGCGGAACCCTATAAGGAGAACAGCATATTTTGTTTGCTTTGAAAAGTTGACATGATTTTCAGGGGCTGTAAATTTGAGATGATTGGATAGAAACTGAGAGCAGAGTTGAATCCTGCTTGTGATGGGCCAGGAGTCATAACTTAGTCAACTCAGGTATACGGTAGAAGAGCTGTATGTACAGAGCTAGCTCAGTCATTTTTTCAAATGCATTCAAAATCCATACAGGTAAAAACTCATGGCTGCCTGTCTGTTGTGTGACAGAAATAATGGTGTGAAAAGAAACAACTTTTACCTCCTTTTCCTGCACTGAGGTGTAAACACCTCCTTATTAAGGAGAGATGATAAAACCTTTTCTCAAGGTCGAATTTCTAAAAACGTCTATTCATGCCCCTGTGGCCATCTCAGGAGATGCTCATATTGCAGTTAACGTGAGAAGCCAATTCTTTCTCTTCTATGCATGTGAGCCTCATGCTCCAGAAAGGAGTGTTATTGAAATGGCATAGGCAGTTTAAAAAGCTACTGTAATTTCTGTACAAGTTGTACAGACTAGACAGCTAGAGGGTTTTTTTGTGCTATCAAATCAGCATCTTTCGATGAGGGTTACGTTATAATGTGTAGGAATGAACACATAGATGGAATTAGTACTGTGCAGATACCGCTGTTTATCTCAATAGAAGTTCACCATCTGTCATTATCTACCGAGATGTCTGATGAGGTATGGGGAAGGTTGGTTAGTTTTTGATTTAAGAGTCTGAAATTGAAGAGGACCATCTCAAGTATATGAGTCAACTCAGATCTTTGGAGATAGGCAGCTTGACAAAGTTTGAAAGGAGGCCACTCCCTGCATTGGGAAAGCTCAATAGCCTTGTTGTTCGGGAGTGCAGCTTTGTGCAGGTTTGTGTTGTGCAACAGCAAAACCAAAAGCTTGGCCAAACCCATTGATGAGCAAGAGTTTATCATTCTCATTCAAACAGATTGGGAGACAGCAGAAAACATAACGTGCCCATGCCTTGAAAACTGAGATAGTTCACGTGTGTGAAACTACTCGATTCATAAAGGGTATGGGTGAAAGTGCAGTCAAAGTAAACCGGGAACTGGGGCTTAATAGTCACAGGAGCTGAGTGACAAATCTGTATGGAAGATTGGGGCAATAGCAAATGAATGACTCACTGCCCATCCTTCTGAATTCAGTCATTACTTGCTAGAAAAATATGAAGATACTTTCTTAACAGATAGGTGGGTTGCAATGTTCTTGTCTTCTGAGTTTTATACTTTCAACATAGGAAGGAGGTATGTTTTACTCTTGAATTCAAGTTAGGGAGTGTGTGCTCCTTTTTTTTTCTTTATGTCAGTTAACTGTTTAAAGAAAAGTTTTGGGCCAGAACCTAGTCATGAATGTCAATTTTTAATGAGAGCCAGTTTAAAGGAGTATTTTAGTAAGATGGATGGGGAATATTTTTTCACATAGGAGTTAGTTGTGGTTTACAGGGCTTGAGAAGCCTGACTGAAAGTATTCTATTCTGGCTTAATAAACAAAGGAACAAAAGCCCTAATACATAAAGTTTGCTAGTCTGTTAAGACTTCTTTCCCTTTTCCTTTTGTGTTCCATATGTTTTCCTATTTGTTATCTCATGTCTTGTTTACAACATGAGTCCCTTGAGACCTTTCATGAAAAGAATCTATTGCTGGTTTCATCTGCCAAAGAAATATAAAATACAGCCTGTAAGTTTTTTGTCCATGTAATTTTCAAGCACTTAGTGGGTAGGCAAATATTTTCAAGTGTCAGATATTATCAAGTGTGCATGGAATTGCTCTTCTGCCATAAACCCAGCCTAGCTGAGAGATACAAGCAGCTGTGTGGAAAGCTGTGGTAAAATACGTCGCCTGTCTTGATGAAGGTGGTGGGGGCAGTTTGAAGCAAGGGTATCTTACTGCCTACAGCTGCTAGTCACATAGGAGATAGGTGGGCAACAACTAGAAATTGAATGGAAAGAAGTCCGCGGAAAATGACAGCAACTACTGCTCTTTCCATACACAGGACACAACAAGACCTCAAAGGAGAGGCATTGAGAGGAAAAACAGAGAAAGAGAATAAGGTATTTTGAAAGCTTGTGTAGTCAGGAATGAGGGATTCTGTCAGATTAGGGGGAATGGGCAACGAGTCATGGAAAATAGAGTTGGTGGTTGGGATTTAGTAGAGGACACAGTTTATCTTCTCTTTGGTAGGTTTGGGGATATTTTCAATTTGGTTGAGTCCAGGTCTAGGTTACAGTTAAGTCTGTGTAAATTTTAGTAAGCCTGTGCTTTCTGCTGTACGTTGTTTTTCAGTCTTTGAATTGTGAAGTGGCATTGGACTCTTTGCTGGTTAAACTTGGCCAGATAAAACTTCCCTTCTCAAACTACAAAGGAACTTAAGTGACACGTGGCTTGCTTCTTCTTTAACTTATATTGCGTTAAGTTGGCAAACTTTTTTGTTATTCATAAAACCTTAAGGAGCTGACTGTCTTGGAAAAAGAAAATGTTCTTATGCACAGGCTCTGGTATGCCAAGCTTTCACTCGGAACAGATTTTTATGATCCAAATTATAAACTCATGAAAAGTAGAGTTTATAGTGGAAAGAATGACAGAGCTTTAATTACAGCTCTGTGGTAGTAGAGTAGTTTGTAGCGAGCTGCAGACCATCGAAACTGCACTATAATCTACAGTCAAAACATCTCGGATTTAGCCTCAAAAACATTCCAAAGACACTGTCACTGGAAGTGCCTTGCTTATGAACTTGCCGTTTTATATGTTATTCTGCTGTAGTTTTAGGGTTGAGCTTATTTCTCTCTTGTATGCTAAAGGTTATTGTTTATTATTAGGTGCTTAGCCAAATGGAGGGGAGGGGAGGGGAAGGGAAGGAGATTGCTATTTGACTTCAGGTGTAGCCAGTTCTGAACACTAAGAACACTCTCCAAAAATATGTGTTACTCTTGCCAAGAGATGGGAGAGTAAGTTCTGCATCTCTGCTGTTATTGTTCATTCTTGGTTTTGTTCTGCAGATTTTGTGAGCTTAGGCAGAATTGTTCAGAGTTGTGAAGTTGTTTGGTGTTAAAACCAAACAGTTTATCTGTACCATGAGAGCAGATTTTGGTTTTGTTTTTCTTTTGAAACTTGGAAATTGTTGCTTGGCACCAACTGATAGTGTCCCATTTCAGGGAGAAAATGTTTTACCTTTTACATTTTGCAAGCCTGCGTTGCCAGTCAAGAGAGTGAAAGTGTCATCTGTTCTCCCTTGCTCACAGCTTTCTTTGCCTTCACACCCACAAAACTAATTTTATCTTCCGAGAGTTATGAAGTGTAAACACAATTCAGTTTTCATGTCTCAGGCCTACCTTAAAATGGCATAATAGTGAGACGGGAGGCTGTGCCACAGTAGCCTTGTACGAATTTCTCCCTTTTATTACCTTAGGCACATTCCCCCTCCTGGTTTTGACTGTATGCATAATTTAAAGTGAATTGGTTTGTGTTACTTCACTTGAATATGCATCCTTCTTTTTTATATGCAATTTTGCTTATGAGGATGTTGTAAATGAGATGCAAGAGGAAGCAAGGCATAAAGGTTGCTTATGTCCTGGTGGTATACAGGAGCACAAAACTAATTGGGAGAGTAGTAATGTAGCTGACTGTGGGTTAAATAGCAGACAGGGAGGAAAAAGAGGGGAGGATACCAAAACAGCTGATCTTGCTGAAGCTCTGGAATGCTGAATTCAGGGGTGGGGGAATGGGGGTGGTTTGGGAGCACTCTCAAGCCTTTGTTAAATGTTTTTGCAGTTGGGAACCACGTGAATCCCAGAGCCTCAAGCTGTGTTTATCCCTCTTTCTTTTTAGCTTTAACTTTTCCAACTGAAAAACCAGATTTTTTTTTTTTTTTTTTTTTTTTTTAGTCCACTTAGTGCTCTCTACTTCATACAGTCAGCAAAAAGAGGCGGTAATATTCTGTGTTTCTAGGGTCTCTGCCTCCTAAGTCTTCTGTGTCTTTATCTCACAAAACAATGTTTTCATTAGCTACTGTGAAGACTCAGCTGGACCCCGTTTATAAAACTTCCATATTATGACTGCATGTGTTTACGTGGGGCATTTACAGTTAGGGATACTCTAAATGTCAGGCTTTAAAAGCTCTTTTAGTTTGAAGCTGCATTTTTGAATAAGGGAAAATTTCTACAGGTAATCGGGCAGCTGTTGGTAGTAGATTTATCCTGGCAAATGAAGTCCAGAAATTTGAATTTGGGCGCTTCTGTAAAATTGGATTAAATGGGAGACTAGCTTTAGGGCAAAAGAGGAATAGCTGCTTTAGAAACTTTGTAAATTCAATGAAGTGTGCATACCTTCTTTTTCTCTTGAATTATACATACTCAGTTTATCTGTAGGCTAAGCAGAGGAAATGCGAGTCATCCCCAGTGGTATATCTGTTTGCATGTGAAAGCAAATTAAGGCTCAGTTTACACACATCTTATAATCATTGTGCTGCAGCATGATTTAAATGCAGTGGTGGTGAAGTGGATTCTCATGTGGTTGGTATGTCCGGTAAGGATAAGGTTCAGTTAGAACAATGTTCAGAAACTGTATTAATGAAGCTGAAGGGCAAGATAATGGACTGATACTATTTTAGACAGAAAACTCTCAGTTGCTAATTTTACTGAGACTAAAAGGAAGAAAGCAATAAATGTTTATAGGATTTCTGTAAAGTACAAGGACTCTGGCATCATCCACTATTATTTTGTTCTGAATTACATAGTTTAACATAAGGTAGTAAAACAGCTCTTACAGCTCCATAATTGCGTGGCAAAGTGGCATCTGCTTTATCAAGCTTTTGGCATCTTACACAGTCTGGGATTATCAGGTTTTAGTCAACACATTTAGTTCTCAGTTGGATAAAAATTTAAATTAAAACAAATAAGCAACTTTAATGGCCAAACTTCCAGCCTATGTCCATTTCCATACCTCATATGTCTATTTGCATACCTCATATGTCCATTTACATACCTTATCCTAGATAGCATGATCCAGAAAAGAAGGATGCCTTTCTAAGTACAAGATGCTGAGTTCTTACCAGATCCTGGAGTTGCTATTTTTAATCTTGCTGTTTTCCTTTCCAGCCTAGTCCTAGAGATGTGTGTTTTCTGCAATTTTACAAGACTGTTTCTTCTTGTCACTCAAATCCTGCTAGACCCTAGGCATCAGCACTCTGTTAAGCTCTCTAGGGAGTTGCCTGGATGACTGATAACTCAGGCTGCATGCACAAAACAGCTTTTTCATTTAGAATATGGGTGGTGGAAATCTTACGAGTTTAAAATGAGCCTCCTCCCTGGAAGGCTGAGGAGATTTGTTTCCCTTGTGCGCTTGTTGGATATGAATCCTTACCAGGGATTTATTCTGGATCTCTATGTTCTTCCTGTTAAACCTATGCTGTCTTGCATAAGGCAATTCAAGTTTTCTTAGATGAAAAGAAGAAAAGAAAGAGTAAATCTACTGATAAAACTCCCGTGAAATAAGCAAGTCCCAGCCTCTCCTAAAGGACAATTAATGTATTTTGGATAGTATTATAGTAACACTCTTCCATAACAGAGTCACCCACCAATAAACCTCAAAGAACAAACAAGGGCTCCTATCCTGTCATTTAACTCTGCCATCTTCTCTGTCCTTTTCCTTCTCTGTACAGCCAGGAATAATTCTGTAATATGTATTTGAAAGCCGGTGTATCTAATGTGAGTCGTGTTCAGGATAATGAAATTCCAAGCTAAATGTGGTTCTCTGATTTCTGTTGAAGTTGGCAGAGGTGAGGCTTTCTGTAAATGACTTGTCTAGGCTTGCATGTCTTGCCTTGCATAAATAGCGTGTTTTGTTATTTTACGTTGCGCTAGGAGCCTGTAAGGTTGTGCTCTGCTGACTTTGATAGGGACTTTTGAAAAGCAGCACTGCAGCACTACGCGGAACAAAGATAGATTCTCAAAGTTGTAATGCCTCATTCTCTCTGCATCATAGTGCTATTGTGTGTTAATTTGCATTATCAGTACAAGTTTTATATGTTCGTTTTAGTTATGGACTCTTAAAACATGCTTAAACTCAAGTTTGTTTTTCTACTAAGGTATGAAATTACTCGAAGTGTTCTGGTAAGGGACTGTAATCTAAACAATTAAATGTTAGGAGGGGTAACTGGTAGAATAATTTGTACTACAATGTGCTCAATGTTCTTAGAAGTTAAACAAATTTTGAAGTCTCCCTTCAGTCACCAAAAATTAAAAAACAAACAAACAAACAAAAGACCCAAACAAAAAAAAAAAAAGCCAACAACCTCAAAACAACGAACCAAGGCCAGTCAAAAATCCCAGGGAAAATTGTAAATGTGGTAGATAAATTGTTTTATTGTTGTCTTTAGCTTTTATTGATGTCATCTTTCAGTTCCTTCACAACCAGAGAGGCTAGAAGTTTGTCCTCATTTTTGAAATTAGTGTATGAAAAGCTTTACTTTAACTTGATCCCAGAATTGGGACTTCATGATTTTGGAAGCCAGTTCTTAATTAGAAGTTTGGCTTGGACTTGATCCAACTGCCTTCTCTGAAGTTAAATCCTAATACGATGTGTTAGTATTGAGGAGAATTTCCTGGAGGAGAGGAGACAGCATAAATTAGTGGGGTAATTTTTCAAGCATAATACTATAGTAGTCTGAATATTTACCAATTTAACTGAATATTTGCATGTCTGCAGTGCGTATCTTGTCCATGCCCCAAAAAAAGATTAAGTTTGGTTAAAAGGACGTGCAGTGTTAGGGGGATGTGTAGGGGATCTACATAGACATGTGGGGTAATGGTTTTAAAATAGAGGGAGGTAGATTCAGCCTAGATATAAGGAAAAAAAAAAATTACAATGAGGGTGGTGGAACACTGGCACAGGTTGCCCAGAGAGGTGGTGGATGCCCCATCCCTGGAAACATTCAAGGCCAGGTTGGATGGGGGCTCTGAGCAACCTGATGTGGTTGAAGATGTTCCTGCTCCTTGCAGGGGGGTTGGATTAGATGACCTTTGAAGGTCCCTTCCAACCCAAACTATTCTATGATTCTGTGTGTATATACCAGCAGAGAACTGGAAGGTGGTTGCCAAAGAGAAGATGCCCCACCAGCAAACAATTCCACATATGTATATGATTTTCCCTAAACTGGGCAAAGTGAAGAAAAATCTAGAGGATTTACCCTGGTTTTCACGCTGTAGCTTCTCAATTGCCTTTAAACTTTTGTCCTTAGTCTGAACAGGCTGATAGTCATTGCAGCCCAAAGTGGAAAGATTGGAAAATGCCTCCAGAAGATGAGAATACCTGTGCTTGTTTTCTTGGGTTAAGTTCTATGGTCTTGCTTAGAGGGAAAGATGTGACAAGAAAGGAGAATGGTCTCATCTCTGCCTCTACTTGTGAATGCTGGGAGAATAGGTTTAAACCTAGCTGGGCCTCATGTGGAGGTCTGTGAAAATATTGAGATGAGCAGTGGCTGGGAATCTTGCTTTATGTTTCTTGGCTCATAAATTTACCCGACTCCTGCTAACAGCATAAGTCAAGAGAAGTCAAATACCCTGCAGAGTCAGATATCTTGCCACCACATACAAATACTTGTTTTGTGTTTAATTGCATATTTATGTTTTATCACTTTACATTTATTTTTGGCAAAATTTCATGTCTCGAAGAACCAGGATGGAGCCACAATTTGTGTACGATTCAGGAAGCCCAGACTGCTGACTAGGTGGAAAAAAAAAATCTGTTTAAAATCTTATGTTATATTTTATTGTTCCCTTTCCATCCTCGTGCTTCAAAGTCAGACTTGAAAAACCTACAGCTAATAAAACTACTGGGAAAGAAGAGATCTGTTTTCAGTTAAATGTTTCTGTACTGTGGCTCCAGTATCATGTTTGGATTGATGCCTCACTTGAAGGGCTGGGAGCATTTAAGAAACACATCTCCAAAAGCTACCCACTGAATTTGGGTTTTATTTCCCTTGTTAGGCAAGTAATTGCTAGATTGGTGGTAGATTTCCTTGTTATAAAATCCAGAACACTGAAAGTAGCCGTTGTGAAAGATTGAAGCACCCCCCTGCCAGCCCTGCTCAGTGAATTCTCTTCATCTTGCTGTAGGTTGGTGTGCAAACGCGCAAGCAGTATTGCTTGTTTCTGAGAGAAATGTGAAATGTCCCTAGGATTAAGTGGGTTTTATGCTGCTAAGCTGTGCAACTGGGATGGGCTGGTGGGAGCAGTTGGGTATATGGGTTGATTGGTGACTTTACTTCTTTTCCCAGTTTTCTTAAAGGATCTTGTATTTGATGGGACAGTGGGGAACTGCACAACTCAAGTGAGCTGGTAAAGGTGGGGGAAATGCTGGCTTTTAAAGAGGAAGGTTTTGGAAACGTAGTCCAAAAATTAACATGAACTAGGCTTTGGTCTTGGTCTACTGCATTATCTTATATCTCTTCCTGCCTTTTTCCTATTTGGAGTTTTCCCTGCTTCTGTAGGAAGTCTGAACAAGCAGTGCTGTTGACTGTCTAGCTTGTCCTCTGACCTAATACGAGTTATGCCACAGGTTTATTGTTCTCGCAGGATTTTTCACCAGATGTTTTGTTTTCTGGATGTGGGATGCCAGAACATTCTTTTTTTGCAGTGTCCAGACTCATCTGCTCATGTGTTTCCCATTTCGTATTCTTACATTATATTCCTTACTGCAGTGACTTGCACTTGTCTTCACAGCAGTTCCATGTGTTCTCTCTATATCATCACTTCTGTTTTCAAAAACATGAACTGTAGTTGGATAAGAGACAGCCTTCTGCAAATAAAGATAACTGAAGTTTTCTCTCACTTAGACAGTGAAACCTTGGTAATCCCAAAATGTAAGGACTTTTCTGGTTTATTTTCTACTTCTATGACACCGTGTGGTTGTTCATTGGCCGGTATATAGGAAAATTTTGGAAGATCATTGCAAATGTCATGTCACCCCTTCTGTGGAGTGCTTTGCTATGTTGTTTAAAGAATCCACTGAGAGTAGAAACCAAGACTCTCATCACATGCATTTAGCTGTTCTGGTTAATTGAATACCCTATAGGGGCTTATTAATTGATTGTTAATCATGTTTTGTGGATGTCAAACGTGAGTTGAATGAACTACAATTTTCTAGTCCATGCTATGTCTCTGTGCATATTTTTCCTTTTTCATTGTGAAGGAGCTAGGGGCTGAATCCTGATGGTTGTTTTCTGCATGCAAGAGGTGCACACCGAATGTCTTCATCAGTTTATTTGCAGCAGGGCTTGGAGTTGGGGGGTGGTTTGTTGTTTTTGAAATACTAGTTCTAATTTGGAAGTCATGATGAGAGAGAAGTTCAGAGGAGGTAGATCTGTTAGGATAACCAAGAGAGGTCAGGCAGACTGCGGAACCCTCAAGCTATGGGGACAGAATTGTATAATGGTTTGGGTTGGAAGGGACCTTTAAAGGTCATCTAATCCAACCCCCCTGCAAGGAACAGGGACATCTCCAAGCAGATCAGGTTGCTCAGAGCCCCATCCAACCTGGCCTTGAATGTTTCCAGGGGTGGGGCATCCACAGCTTCTCTGGGCAACCTGTTCTAGTGCTTCACTACCCTCATAGTAAAAAAATTTCTTTCTTATGTCTAGGGTAAATCTACCCTCTTCTGGTTTAAAATCATTACCTCTTGCCATGTCGCTACAGGCCCTGCTAAAAAGTTTGTCCCCAGCTTTTTTATAGATCCCGTTTAAATACTGAAAAGCTGCAATAAGGCTTCACCGGAGCCTCCTCTTCTCCAGGCTGAACAGCCCCAACTCTCTCAGCATCTACTGAGTGTTTGCTTTCAGACTGTATAGCTGCAGAAGGGCATTAAAAATATTTTGAAAATATTTTTTTAAAATTTTGAATGTTAGTTTGTGTTTTATTTTTGCATTAGAACTGTTACTCTCTTACTCTCCTGGTACTCTAATTTAAACTTTCAGAGCCTTTGAGAAGATACAAATCTTACAACAGCGACGTTTATAGCACTTCGAGTGAAAGTCCATCTGTTATTTCTTCAGAACCAGATTTCAGGCAAGGTAAGACCTGCATTTAAACAACAACAACGCACCCAAATGAAAAACCCAAATAAAAAAGTTTGAGATTGAAAGTAGACCTCAAAAGTATGAAGTTAAATGTTTAGTAGGAAGCTTGATAGTTACCACTAATACAAAGTTGTAAGATGATCTCATGTAATTACAACATTGTGTACAGTTCAGCATAATTGGCAGTTTGTTCAGAAATGAGTTTAACATTCAGCACTCTGGAAGGGAACTTGGTAGGAAGAGCTGGAAATGGGTAACTTTTTGCTGAAGTGCTTATTTTAAATAACATGCTGTCTTCAGATGCACAAAAATAATTGAGTTGTTGTTGGAGTACAATAACAGTGAAGTTTAGCTTTATTGCTAAAGCTTTGTATGGGACATGTGATTTAATTATTTTTATATCAGTGGGTTTTACCATGAGTGTTGATAATTTATAGGCCAAGGATTTCAGTGTAATGCAGAAGTAGTACACGGTACAGGCTGTTTGTATGGTAAATTTAAGTAAATTCTGTGAAACCAATGGCTTGGAAAAGCAGGATATGGTACGAAGAGTGGTTCGCTGATATATGGCAGGAAGAGTTTTCTTTATACGGTGGAAGCACAGCATGAAAGGAGATGCTTGGAGCATTTTTTGCAAGAATAGTGAAAAGAAGTCAAGAGGAGAGCACGGTTGTCAAAACAATCGGCTTCACGGAATCATCATAAGTGATGGAGACAAACCACTTGATGAACATAAGAAAAAAGAAAGCAATAGCTAGGAAGCTGGAGTGTAGCTGTACCGTGTGTGTTCTGTACACACAGAATTCCATCCCAGCCTCCCTGTACTCGCTGTTCTCTCGACCTTCCTTGTCTTTATCTATCCTCCTGTTCCTAAGCCAGAAGCCTAAGGAGCAGTAACAAGTAGCAAGGCTGCTGTAACACATTTCCCTTCATTTTCTTGCCATTTAGAATAGACTGTTCATATGTTCCACTCCAAAGTCAACAACTCTTAAGTTTGTACAGGCAAGAGAGAGCTGCTTTCTGGCTACTAGTGGTGGTATTGCTGCACTCAGTGAAATAACTGTCAAAAAGAACTATTTCTAAATCAATGTGACTCTAATGTGTTCTGCCAGAGCTTGCGTGCTAGCTCTGTTTATTGAGGGTACAGTAACAGAAGAAAGTAAAGTCGTTTGCAAAGTCAAGCTCTAAGTGTAGCATCTCAGGTGCTGCTACAGGAAAACATACCAGCAAAGGAGGTAACTATAAGAAACAGAATAGAAGGTTAATATGCTGACAAAAGAAAAAAAAAAAAAATATAAGGAGGAGTCAGATTCCAGGGACAAAAATTAAACACAGAAGCTCAGCAATACATATACTGGTTTCTTAACTCCCTTCTTCTGAACTGGATGCATAATTACTTTACCTAGCTGGTCTATTTCTGTTTTGGAGAGGTTTTATATGATGTATCTGCCATGTATGTGTTTTGACTCATGGCTAACAAAGGAATGTGTCACCTTGGAAGGGTGTCTATGCAGTTGTGTGGGGTTTTTTTTAATTGTGGTTTCTTTTAGGCCTTCGTTAATATTCTTCATCAAAGGACTTTTGTAGTGCAGCTATCTTCATTGTGGGAAAATATAAGATCGTTTTGAAGACTGAAATCAACTTCATAATGCTAGTTTGTCTAATACTGTAATGCCATTGTGCAGAACCCATGAATCTGATTCCTTTTAAGTAATCTCATATGACTGATAAGTCCTTGATTTTTAGGATTACTCTCTGTGCTCTGTTGCCCAGTCAGGTACTAATTTGTCTTTTGGTTTGCTAGTGAGAAGAAATGAAGTTTTCAAGAGAGATGATGCCAGTGGTGCTTTGCCAGGTGCTGATGATATCTCCACATCAAGTCAAGCTAATTCTCAGAGGGCAAGGTAAACCCTATGAAAACAATATGGCTTGGAGTGCTTTGTCTTTATCAAATAAAGTATTCTAAATCTGCAAGTGAATTTTTCACTCTCATCCTAGCTTCTGTTTGAGGTTAAAAATGGCATGTTGTACTTGAAAGAAAATAGCATTTGAGAATCACATATTGCAGTCTGAAAAGTCTAGTGATGCGCTGTGGTGTAGGGGTAAGTACACCAGTTAGGAGTCCAAATACAGTTCCCATATTTCGTGGAGACTGGGTTGTACTCTATCGAATTGCCGTATCTGTCAGAAGGTCAGGGGCTATGTTCTGCTTGGAAATATTTAATAATTTTTATTCTGATTATACTTTTCTAAAATGAAGTTTTGGAAAGTATTGATATTAATACAGATTAATTTGCTGCTGCTTTTTTTTTTTTTTTTTTTTTCATTTAATAAGGAAATGATACCATGCTTATTTCTTTGAAATAAGCCAAAAGCCATACATTTGGTTGGTTATTCTGGCAAACACTTAGTTTATGTTGTTGTTTGGATTATTTTTTTTTAATACCTCAGCACAGATTAGCCAGGTCAATTCAGTAACAATTTATACTTTTTGAAATTTATTTGCTGTGCTGTGTATTTGAATGTTACATCTGTTTGCAATTTTATTTTTCAAGTGCTGTTCATCGATATTGCTTTAAAAAGTAGGTTCTGCTTTGTGTGTCACCTTAGTACAGCATCTTTGTATAGCAGAAGCGTATCTTGCCATACCTGTAGGTTTTGAGAGTGGTTCCATTCCAAATATTTGAGAATTTTTATTGAAATTGACCTTTTGGATGGAAGATTTTCTTGTTCTAGTCTCTGCCAGATGCTGAATCACCTTGGAATATTTAATCAAAATGGTTTAAATTTGCACATGTCTTTTCCCCCTCTTCCCTCACCACATTACAACAAAGCCTTCTCTCAGCAGCTTTTTACGTTGGAGTAGATCAGGAGAAAGATTGCTGCTGTGCTCAATATTTTAGGATATTTATGTCTTTGGCATAAGTTGGATGGGAATCCTGCTTTATGCTATTAAAGAAACTTACATGTATATAAAGATAGGAGCTGTTTCAGGTGATGTGGAGTGTGTCAAATGTGTACTCTGTGTTAATTTAACCTACAGGGTGATGTGCAGTGAGTAGGAATTAGAGCCATGCTTTGAACATGGAGGTGAAAATAAATGAACATCTGCTTGCGCTCTATTGTGTGCCTTAAATGGAGCTGAGTAAGGCAAGGTCTCAGCTGAGCAGTATGTGAGTGCAGATGAACAAGAGACCATTTACTTGGAAATCTTACAGCTTTCGCTGTGTGCTGAGCAGCTGCATTGGTTTTCTTACTACTTGCACTTTGCCTGAAAAATGCAAAGTCATTTAGAAATGTATATATTGGCATTTCTTGCAGGGGAGAAGTATTTGGGCATTACTTAGCCGGGGTCAACACTGCTTTGTTGGCAGGAATATGGTATCTGTTCACGTAACAGCATATGTGTTACACACCAGAGTCTGAGCAGCCTTAGAAATCCAGCCTCTCTTGACGTAAGAGGATTTTTGCTAGTATGTGAGCTTTTAGGGAAAGTTTTGAAGGATTTAGATTACAAGTTTATGTTCAATATTAACCCCATTAAAGAGCTGTAAATTTCTGCTTTGTGTTTTATGCTGTCTTAGCACCATGCTAAAATGGCAAAGTAGAGTGTTACTACTGTGTGTACAGAATGAGCATATAGCTTTCTTAACTTATTTGTCATTGTGTTTTTTCTTTTGGTGAGTACTGCAAAGTCAACCTTCATGCTTCTTTGACTTAAACCCAGGAAAGTTGCCAATTCAAAACTGTAGCTATGCCTCAAAATAAAACAACATTAATTTGTGGATGCTGATAGCAAACTTTTGTTTCTATTTACAAAATGTTTCAGAAACAAAGTAGTTTGTGGTATGTAAATGAGTCACACTGTTGTAAATGGATTGGGACTATAAATCAGAGAGATTGTTCAGTAGGGCCTGTTGTGATAGGATGAGGGGTAATGGTTTTAAAATAGAGGGAGGTAGATTTAGGTTAGATATTAGGAAAAAAATTTTTACAATGAGGGTTGTAGAACACTGGAACAGGTTGCCCAGAGAGGTGGTGGATGCCCCATCCCTGGAAACGTTCAAGGCCAGGCTGGATGGGGCTCTGAGCAACCTGATCTGGTTGGAGATGTCCCTGCTTCTTGCAGGGGGGTTGGACTAGATGACCTTTAAAGGTCCCTTCCAACTCTAACCGTTCTATGATTCAATGAATCAGGCCTGTTATGCAAGTGAAAATGCCGTGGTACATACTGTCTCATTCTTTGTTTTATATTATTTTACTTTATCTTGCTCTGTTAAGACTGGTATGTTTAATGGATGTCATTTGTGTATGTGTGAAATCTAGAAGAGAAATATTATTTTGTAAGTGCAATAGAGACTTACCTGTTGTGCTTATCAGTGGAACGTTTTACATGTATGTAACTATACAGTGTTACTTCAAGGTTTAGTTTTGGTTTTTTTTTTTCCAATGTCCTGTTTCTGTTTGGCCTCCTCTTTGTGCCTGTGGTAAAAGACACCGCTCTGCACTTGCACAAAAATGTCTTGGTAGGGTACCACAGATAGTTCCTTAGCGATTTTTGTAGTCGTTCCTCCATTTTCATAACGTGAAGAAGCTTTTTATAAAATGTTTTTAATCTAAGTATCAGACTAGTAAGTGTATGCAAGATGGAAAAATGAGACTGAATTCTCGAAAGCTAGTTCTACTACCTTTTTTTTGTAGACCTATTGTGAAATGGGAAAGGAGCCACAAGCAGAATTTGGTCCTAAAATAATACTTAGATAATATCTCTGTTAATTATGTGAGCGGAATAGAAAACAGTGCATGTGCTCTCTTTCTGTCTTTCTCCAAGAGCTGTTAAAACTTTCCAGTGCTAACAAGTGTAAAAAGGAATACCATCAAAGATGGTAACTAGTTAAACGGGGAGATTTCTAAGACAGTAACTTAATATTTATGTCCAAAACATTGTATGTTGCTGCTTTAAAATGTCCTGTGTTGCAGAGGACCACGGCTTTTATAACTTCAGAAACATAAGCTCTCGAATTAAAACTCTTGATAACAAGTGGTTCCAGGGTTTACTTTTTTTGACTGGTTGATTGATTTCAGGGTTTGGGCAAGTATATGCAACTTCATCCATTATTTGAATTCCATCAGCCCTTGAGAGCGTGTTTCAGTGTTTTTCTCTGTGTTCAGAGATACCATCTGTAGTTCAGTGTGTACTAAATTTACTGCTCTGTGGTGTGTCCTTAGAGGCAGTCTGCTTAATTATCCACAGAATTATCCTTGTAAAACTGAGGTATAAATCAAATAGGGGGATTTGGATTTGAGGGAATCTGCTGCCAATATTAAAAAAAAAAGAAAACAGTGAAGTTGTTCAGAGTTATCTGCCAGTGCAGCTTGTGCTGTCTGAGTGGGCTGGCCTGCTCTTAGCCTAGCAGAGGGCATGGATTTTTCAGCAGTATGCCCAGAGTACGCTCAAACCCTTCTCGTGGTTTGTGACTGTTGTTGTCCTTTAAACTTCTTGGAATGCTTTCCTCATGGCAATGGATACTTGCATCTATGTTTCCTCTTTGCTTCTTATATTCCTTATTTTTGTCATATTCCCATCCCTTTTTTTTTTCTTTTTCTTCCTTTACTATTTCTTCCTTTTTTCTCTCTAGGAGCAGCAGCTGACATGGATCTCTTCCTTCTGTTGCCTTTTCCTTCCACTAGATTTCATTTACATGTCCTTCCTACCTTACCAAAAGGCATCAGTCTTTCTCAATCTATTCCTGACCTTTCCACTGCACTAATCATTAGAGAATGCCTACCTGCTTCCCTCCTTCCAACTTCCTTCTCTGATCCAATACCTGCTAATTTCTTGGTAAGTACACTAGGTGAGGAGTTAATTCGCTTCCCTCTTTTATAGGAGTCAGCCTTCCAGGTGACTGCTCACCTACCATCTTCAGGTTAATAAGGAACTGTGAGATTCTAGTTTGCAGTCAGACATTGATGAAAATACAGAGTAGCAGCCAAGTACTTGTCTGAAGTAGTACCATAAGAAACACACTTTTATGATGTTATCTGTTAGGAATGTAATTTGGATTTTTTTTTTTTTTTTTCTGGAGTAATACTTGCATTTTCTTAACTTCAGGGAAGAGCCCTACATGTATCTGTCAACAGTATCTTCTCTTTTGTAGAATGAGAGATGCATTACTTGTCTTGGAAACCAAAAAGTGTATCATCCTGATACCCTCCGTAGAAAATTGACAGTCTGACCAGGATAGAGTTAGTTTTACTTACCCACAATGTGGAAGCATGCTGATTTCTGGTTGATGATAATGCTTGTATACTAAGTTAGGAAAATTTTTAAGCCATTAGGTTTTTGAGCTTCCTCCCCGCACACCCCCTACACGCCCCAGTTTTCAGAGAAACTAATACATGTGAACAAAGATGCTAAACCAACATAATTATAATACTTTACACAGTAACTTATGAGTACTTCTATTTCACAGAGCTGTATGTTATTAAAAAGGCTATTTTTTTTTTTCAGCAGCAGGGGCTTTCGGATTAGCAAGTGTTCTCAGATACAGCCAGTTGCAACATGTCTATCTTTTTCATATCATCCTTGATAATTCATAGATACTTATGTTCAGAAAGTGTTTGTTTTTGTTTTATTTTAAAGCCCATCCTTAGACCTTGATCTGAAGGGCGCTCGTGGGTGTGTTTACCTTAATTCATTGTGAATATTCCCACATATGTTGATTTTAATAAGCTTCCTCTTGGTGAAAAGCTAAGCATGTGCACAAGTCTTTGCAGGTCTGAGGCCTTTTCTCATTACTTTGTCCTTTTAGGCGCACGTTAAGTCTGTTACGGAAAGGAGCAGAGGAGGGAGAAGGGAAGCAATGCTGTGAAAGCCCTGCACAATAGAAAGGATAATGGGCTTACATTAATACATTTTTCTGTAACTACTCTGTATCTTCCTTGAAATCCTATTTGAGGAACTTCATCGTTGTTTTGCTCAGTTTGTGGCACCTTAGCGGCATTTTATTGTTTGGACTTCCGTGATAACGTAACTTTTCTTATTTTAGTGCTGGTTCTGTATGCTAACCAATGAAACTTTAGTATTAAAAAAATTAAGAGAATGCATGCACTGTTCATACTATTGGCATTCATTAGAAACTTTGCTGTAAAAAGATGGAGAAAAAAAAAAAGAAAGAATGTCTACCAGTTAGCATTGATAGCTGTACTGTCTGGACAGGTGCATTTTCTCTTAGTTTATTAACTGATTTGTTATTCGCCAAACATATATTGATTTGGTTCTTTCATGAAGTAGGTGTATAAATTTAATGTCTCTAAAAGTCTGTAGACTACCTTTTACTACAAAAGGTCAGTGCAGGACTTGCTTTACATTTATCTATATTCCTAATCTTCAGTGCCATGATGTGCAGACTTCAAGCCCTTTCTTTGCTCTTTCATGTTTTTCATTAGTCTAGTGTACCATCACTTAGCTTAGCATTGCTAAAAGTGTTTTTTGTTGGATGAAACTGTTTTAATTTCCCCTGTCCATTTGTGTTTAAAAATTGCCTCTGTATATTTATGTTAACAGAGGGAGGACATTGTGGGATTTTTTCTGTTTAGGGTTTCTAAAGCAGCCTTGATTGGTTTCTTGTTTGGTTTGTGGTTTAAAGATGTTTTTCTGTAAGCGTGGGGCAGAGGGAGGGAAGTGGAAGTTGGTTTTATTTTTCTTGGATTTCTTCGTTCTTCACATTTCCTAACCTCCTGATTTTCAAATTAAAAATAGCTTTTGTTCACCCAAAATGGGCATAGATTTCTTTCCTACCACAGAGAATACAATTGGCAGGACATTTGGGATCCATACCTGCTGAGAAGAGAAGTGGAGAATAGATTTTTTTTTTTTTTTTTTTTTTTTTTTTTT